>CM061040.1:109114465-109214465 GCA_030762985.1 Adelphocoris suturalis | reverse complement strand
GTAACACACTCCTCAGTACTACCATTTGGATCCATTATTGCCTTGATTCAATACTACTCGTTTGTTTTTCAAGCGGAATGATTGAATATTATCCTGTATAAAATAATCCCCGCAAATGGACATATTTCTTCCAGTATTTAAATAAAGTTCTTACCATATCGGCGAAATGGTTCACAGCTAAGAAGTAGGTAACGAGTCCTTCCTCAAATAGTCGGTTGTGTTGGTTAATTTTATTTACATTATCTTCGTATATCATTCTCCTCAACTTGTCGTGTTCGCCATCGTATGATTTATTATATTTGGCCTTGAAGCTCAGCCAGTCGTCCGCCAAATCCGGTAGCATTGCTGCCATACTGACGCTCAGCAAGCAAGATAATGCGAAGACGGTTTTCATGATGTTGATGAGAAGATACGTTATTAAAAGAGATACAGCGATGATTGAAAGAGAGAGCTGCAAGTTATCAGATCCGATATCAACAGGTGTTTTAATGTAGAGCTAAAATAACATATGAAAAAATATCAAAACATACACTCCGTGTAGTTTATGGGGATTACAACAACTATGCCATCATAAACAGTTGTGTGCTGCACATTAATTTTCCTCATCTTTTAGGTGGTGGCGATTTGGGTGCAAATGCAGTGCGGTCTTAGGGATTATCCTTAACTTGGACTTCAGCAAAAACTTGTTTTTCACCATAAAGATAATTTCTTTCACCTTTAACGCATACATTGCTTAACAACATGTTTTTTAGCTACCGTTTGCTAAAGATTTAAGTATCTCTTATTCTACGTTTCATAAGATTTTGTACCTCTAAGTTAGGTACTAGTTTCGTTAGTTGGACACATGAAGTGGCTTTTTTTCTAGAAGTTTTGTTATAAAATCCGCTATTGATCTAATATTTAAACTTTTATGTTCTCATCTTCTCCACATGTAGTGAGAACTTGATGTAATAAATATTTTCTCCCCCCCCCCCCCCCCCCATCAGATAGGATGAATATGAAATCCTAACTCAATCGTCAAAGTCAGATACTCTCCTCGGCCCAGTAGTTTTTCTTCATGGACAGCACTGATATAGTAGTTGGACAGTTGGTTAATTTCTCCAACTTAACAATGGATAATGTTCATTTGCCGATTTCACATCTCGTTCCCGGTCAAATAAATTATCACTACTTACTGTGGGAACATTTGGAGTAATTTTTGAGTAGAAACAATTTTATTCAGTTCGTTTCCAAAGTGGCCGTAGCCGAACGTTTAGAGTTCCTACTAATTTTGGTAAGGAAGCATGGTCAAGGCATAATAAGGTTTTCCTGGCTGTTGAAGATTATTTTGTAAAAGTTATTGTTCCTCAAAGTTGAAATATTTTCCAACTATCTACCCTGGAAGTTGACCAATGTAGTGGATATTTTTTTACAAGAAAACGTCCAACTCCTGGGCAATTAGCTCTTTTAGATGGTCTTATCGCAAAATATATATCCACCCCGACGTTCTGTTTCCTGGATGGATACGTTAAAAAATAGCTCAATTTCGCTATGAAAGCATTAGAATAAACCAAAATCACCATAATTAGGAAAACATTATTAATAAGACCATGGTTCCTTTCGAACATCAGAAAGAAAAAGCAAATGTCGGAGACCTCCACTTGGGAAACTAACTAAACAACCGTGGCAGCTGTCCTTTCAGGGGCAGAAGAAGAAAAGAAAAGTAAGTACCTGGCAAAATGGGAGCAGCGACATGCATCTCTCACCCCACTTGTTTGCTCTGTCGATGGAGTTTATGCTCCCTAAATGGCATCCTTCACAAATGTGCTGGCCGAGAGACTTGCTAAAAAATGGGGAAAGCCGCTAGGGTTGGTGCGTGGAAGGATAAGGGTCCGTATTGGATTTGCCATTACCCGGTCTACCTCAATGTGCATCCGTGGAATCCGGAAGAAGTGGATCTCAGGTGATGATATGTTGGGGTTAAAGGATGGAGCTGTTCTTTTGTTGGGGATGCAGTTGTGAATTGAGAGCATTTAGCTTACAAGAAATTACAAGTCGCAGTATTGTAATTTTTTAGATTTTACTTTCATTTTTGGGATGAGCTTATTTTTAATGCGTTCATTGCTACATTATTTGCAATCGTTTCCATCATTGATCAATAAATGGTTATGAGTCACTCACTAAACAAAGTAGTATCTAATCAATCATTTTACTAAGGTTTCCCACATTGAGTGGAGATAATGGATATTTCAGGGAAAGGAGAAAGGATTGTATGATTTTGAAATAAGGGGAAAGTAACTAACTGTCCTACTATATAGGGCCATATCTAATTACTCGGCCCGTTAACCTAATGTATTATATAGTAGTAATGTATACTATAGTACCTATGTATGAAGTGTTATGTAATGTATGATTTCGAAATAACAGTTTTCTATTACTTACCACCGGTTGGACCAGCTTGACTGCATTTACTGGTTCATCCTGCAGTATTATATACTAGATGGACTCACGTTATCTTGGACATCTGTGATTTACTGGTCTGACGTCTTTTCAGTCCTTGGTTGAAAGTTCGTATTCGATTGAGACTGGTACATCTGGTGAAAAATTAAATTTTATCAGGTGAGGACTCACGACAGTAAAAGTCAGAACAAAAACGAATTGATCTCACTAATCTATCTCACGATTGGCTGAAGGTTGCTCAACTACATGACGAACAAATAGGAGAACATTTGAAATAATTATCCGATTAGGAACTAGGCGATACCATACGAAAAACTCATGCACTTTGAAAAGGAATTCTTTGTAGAAAGATCCAAAGAAATGGTCGAACCCGTTGTTTGCCAGTAATACACCGAACATCAATGTGCATGATTCTCTTCTAGTATAGATTTTTATCTAGAATCACTTGATTAGCTTTGTTGGATGCAGGATTTGAAGAATATATATAACTAGCCGCTCCGGCTCGCTACGCTCGCCTCCACGTTCAGAAAAACCCTGGACCCCCTATTAAGTTGCTCGCTTCGCTTGCAAGGTGTGGCTGTATACATGCGATGTATTACAATTGAAATATGTAGGGGATGTTGCTCTCTTCGCTCGCAAACGGTAGATCTCTAAGGGTAGGTTTAACTTCTGTAGAGGGTGCTGCTCACTTCGCTCGCTTGAGGAAGTTATACTGCCCACACAACTTGGCAGACGTTTTTTTCTGTTGGAAATTCTTACAAACAAAATAAATCTCATAAAACTACGTGGAACCACAAAAAAGTTTATTAGGAGATGTTGCTCGCTTCGCTCGCAAGGTATACCTGTATATGAGTAGGGAAAAACCCGTATTTATTCCGTTGGAATGAATCATCGAGTCCCTTCAAGACTTAAGTGCGTAGGCCTGGCTCGCAACATTGTGAAACAGGCGGCGGGCTCGATTAAAAATGTCGTTTTAAAGTGTGGTATGTAGGGAATGTTGCTCGCTTTGCTCGCATAGTGTGGCTGTATACATGCGATGTAATACAATTGAAACATGTAGGGGATGTTGCTCGCTTTGCTCGCAAACGGTAGATCTCTAAGGGTAGGTTTAACTTCTGTAGGGGATGCTGCTTGCTTGAAGTCCAAAAAGCGCACATTAATTCTTACTTCGACCCCCCTCCCACCCTACGGCCCATGTTTCGGGTGGGATTAGAAAATTTTAATTTCGCTTATGCCCCCTTTTGGAAAATCCCAAGAAGATCCCACCACTCGTAAACTCCCCCCACTCAGTCGTTCGGCCGTGCATAGACACGACCGACAAACAAACAGACAAACAAACGGAGTTTCATTCTTATAAACTAGCCGCTCCTATATTTAGAACCTGAATAGGGAACGTTGCTTGCTTCGCTTGCAAAGTGTGTCATGTATGAAATGTTGCTCGCTTCGCTCGCAAAGTGTGTCATGTATGAAATGTTGCTCGCTTCGCTCGCAAACGAAAACCCTGGACCCCCCCCTGAAGTTGCTCGCTTCGCTCGCAAGGTGTGGCTGTACACATGCGATGTATTACAATTGAAACATGTAGAGGATGTTGCTCGCTTCGCTCGCAAACGGTAGATCCCTAAGGGTAGGTTTAATTCTGTAGGAGATGTTGCTCGCTTCGCTTGCAAACGGTAGATCTCTAAAGGCCCGGTCACACAGGACGCGTTATAACGCGACGTTAGGCATTCCAGTAACGTCGCGTTACCACGATACTGTTGTATGACACAACATTGCATTATCCCCGTCACATACACGGCGGTACCCCTCAGCGATACTTTCAGTAACGCGACGTCAGCCAAGTGGGTTGTACAGAATTACAAAATATCGCGCGCTGAGGGCGTTCTCTTCCTTCTGCCACTGTCGTTCAATATACAATGAATATGAATGTGGAAACTGAGGCTCTTATTGATACTAATTTTGTATCAAGAGTGGGATTTCTTTTTGAGGTGATTATGTGTTATTGAAAAAGTAGCTATCTGTTATTTTTTCTGTGATCCCACTTCATAGAAATATATCAGAAAAAATTGCAAGACGAAATTTTCTATCAACTTACTTACCTCAAACAAACGGCTAGTTTTTCCCTCGTTTCAACAGGTCTCCTCCAGTTCGTGGTTATCTTCTCGATATTCACCGCTAGTATTTCATGTAGGTCCTCGAAATTTTGTCTCGACATGCGGAAATAGTTTACAAAACGATCTTCATGTGAGCACAACTCCCGACATAGACAGTGGTATTCCCCAAGCTCTTCCCTTCCTTCATTGATTGGGTGCAACCAATACCGTCTATTCCTGCGATCTAATAGCGCTAGAAGAAGTAGAGCTTCTTCCTCATCAGAGTCATTGTCAGAAACCATTATAGATTATAGACAAATTAGATTAATTAGATAAATTATAGACGCTGGGAACCGGGAACCCCTTGAGTAGCACAGACAAGACTGGGTCTCACGCCCTGATAACGACCAATAATAACGCGGTGTATGTGACGTTGCTATATCGCCGAACGTTGGGGGAACGCGCGTTCCTATAACTTTGCGTTATAACGCGTCCTGTGTGACCGGGCCTTAAGGGTAGGTTTAACTTCTGTAGGAGATGCTGCTCGCTTCGCTCACTTGATGAAGTTATACTGCCCACCCAACTTGGCAGACGTTTTTTTCTGTTGGAAATTCTTACAAACAAATTAAATCTTATAAAACTACGTGGAACCACGAAAAGTTTATTAGGGAATGTTGCTCGCTTCGCTCGCAAGGTATTGCTGCATATGTGTAGGGAAAAACCCGTATTTATTCCGTTGAAATGAGTCATCGAGTCCCTTCAAGACTTAAGTGCGTACGCCTGCTCGCAACATTGTGAAACGGCAGCGGGCTCAATTAAAAATGTCATCTTAAACGCTTCCCCTCGCTTCCCCTCGCATGTACAATGGCTGGGGACGGCTAATGAGGTGATTACTTAAAGAGGTAGCTAAATAGGTGCGGGGATTGTACAGGTAGGCTTCGAACGTGATTTCCAGGGAGCTGGAGGTTGTTGAACCAGGAAGCGAATCGGGTTGTTGTACAAATTTATTTGGACCATAATATGACATTTTATTTATTTGCTTATTTATATTCGCAGTGATGAGTCACAGGGGGTATGGTAGTGGGCATAGCTTGGTCAACGGGCGTTGCTTAGTGCCAGAGGCGGTGTCAACTTCCCCGACCCGGGGATATTGATCTGGACCAAGATCGTGCTGTCAGATGTTGAATGTTGTAAGTTTTCTAAAGGTAGGCCATTAGAAGGGCGAATGGGGAAGTTATACTGTCCACCCAACTTGGCAGACGTTTTTTTCTGTTGGAAATTCTTACAAACAAATTAAATCTTATATACTATCTTAATTACATATAAATCTTATATGCCTGGCTTGCAACATTGTGAAACGGGTGGTGGTCTCGATTAAAAATGTCATTTTAAACGCTTCGCCTCGCTCACGCTCGCATTTCGACCAACTTCTCGTCACTTTTTCGATATCCGATTTCGGATTCAGATTCGTTCGGGATCAAAGCTGTATTTCGCCTGTGAAAACCGTCCCGAAAAACGTACCTTTATGAGGTATATTTTAATCGGAAAAAAACAAGTTTTTCGTCGGACTTTTCAAGTAAACGGGTCCGTACTCTCAAATTTTTTTGACGCATTTCCCGATACTTTTTTCGCGATCAGATCGCGCCGAGGTCTTCCTCGTTCAAAATCCTACGAAATCGGTATTTTTCCGGAATTTTCAACGGCCGTTTAGAGGGGTAGAGGAATCGGGGAAGTGGAATAAGCGCACATTAATGCGTACTTCGACCCCCCTCCCGCCCTACGGCCCATGGTTCGGGTGGGATTAGAAAATTTTAAATTCGCTTATACACTCTATCGGGAAATCCCAAGAAGATCCCTCCACTCGTAGACTCCCCCCACTCAGCCGTTTGGTCGTGCATAGACACGACAGACAGACAAGCCGCTCCGGCTCGCTGCACTCGCCTCCACGTCCAGCCGGGAGGCAAGCCCCTCGGACCCCCCATTAATTTGCTCGCTTCGCCCGCAAGGTGTGGCATGTATGGAATGTAGCTCGCTTGGCTCGCAAAGTGTGGAATGTAAGAATGTTGCTCGCTTCGCTCGCAAAGTGTGGCATGTAGGGGATGTTGCTCGCTCCGCTCGCTCGGAACGGCTGTATATGTGTAGGAAAAACCCTGGCGTGGCCGTGGCTGGGTGTGGCTGTATACATGCGATGTCTTTCAATTGAAACATGTAGGGGATTTTGCTCGCTTTGCTCGCAATTGGTAGATCCCTAAGGGTAGTTTTAACGTGTGTAGGGGATGTTGCTCGCTTCGCTTGCGTGAGGAAGTTATACTGCCCACCCAACTTTTCAGAGGTTTTTTTCTGTTGGAAATAACTATCAAACGCGGCAAATTATGTGGAACCACGAAAAGTATAGTTTTATGAACACTTCAGTACTAACAGTACTGAAGTACAGTGTTCTTAGTGTGTCAGATGTTGAATGTTTGTAAGTATTTATTTTCCAGTTCTATTTTTATAAAGGTAGGCCATTATTTTATGAGCGTAGAAGTGCGAATGGTAGGTTTAAAGTCTGA
The DNA here is from genome assembly GCA_030762985.1 of Adelphocoris suturalis. Lineage (NCBI taxonomy): Eukaryota > Metazoa > Arthropoda > Insecta > Hemiptera > Miridae > Adelphocoris > Adelphocoris suturalis. Next base: position 109,207,384 of record CM061040.1, on the reverse strand, counting down.
AGGGGATGCTGCTCGTTTCGCTCGCATGAGGAAGTTATACTGCCCACCCAACTTGGCAGACTTTTCATCAGTTGGAAACTCTTACAAACAAATTAGGTAAGTCTTATAAAACTACGTGGAACCACAAAAATTTTATTCGGGGATGTTGCTCGCTTCGCTCGCAAGGTATACCTGTATATGTGTAGGAAAAAACCCATATTTATTCTAGTGAAATGGCTCTCGCTTCGCTCGCAAGGTACCTATGTGTACCATTTTGAAACACCTGAGTCATCGAACCCCAAACACGTCTTCCTAGAGCCTTCTCGCGTCCACGGCACATATAATTTCTCATTTTAATAGCTTCGTCTCGCTTCCCCTCGCAATTCGACCGACTTCTCGTCACTTTTTTCGATATCCGCTTTCGGATTCAGATTCGGTGGACCCAAAGCTGTATTTCGCCTGCGAAAACTGTTCCGAAAAACGTACCTTTATGGAGTATATTTTAATCGGAAAAAACGTAGTTTTTCGTCGGACTTTTCGAGAAAACGGGTCCGTACTCTCGCATTTTTTTGACGTATTTCCCGATACTTTTTTCGCGATCCGATCGCGCCGTCGTCTTCCATAGGAAAACCTACGAAACCAGTATTTTTCCGGAATTTTCAACGGCTGTTTAGAGAGGTAGGGGAAGCGGGGAAGTCCAAAAAGCGCACATTAATTCTTACTTCGACCCCCCTCCCGCTCTACGGCCCATGGTTCGGCTGGGATTAGAAAATTTTAAATTCGCTCGCTCCCCCTATCGGAAAATCCCAAGAAGATCCCCCCACTCGTATACTCCCCCCACTCAGCCGTTTGGCCGTGCATAGACACGACAAACAGACAGACAAACAAACGGAGTTTCATTCTTATAAATAGTATAGATAGAGATAGAGATAGAGATATATATATGGAGAGGGTCTTCGAGATTGCAGTGAAGGCGGGCAGGGGCGCAGATCCTGCCTCCATCGAAGCTATCATTACACTGGCAATATCCAAAATGATCTCTGGCGCCTCTTGATTTCCACGACGACCCTCCTGTGATGGAGTCACCTTGAACCCTTGCTAAGAAGGTCCTCTACTTTCTGCGCCCCTGACCGCCTTCGCTGCAATCTCGAAGACCCTCTCCATGCAGCCGCAGAGTCACAGCCAAACTCAACACTTCCCCCACCACGGACTGTTCCCTCCTAGCTGCGCCAGGTCAAAACCTTTGCACGTTTCACGCCCAGAGATACTCCACCATCGCTCCCACTCCCACAGGCCCTATAAAACGCCAAAGAGCGCCTTCTTCAACCTCACTTATTCAACCTCACAGTCTCCAGGGGGACACATTGAGCCTCTCAAGCCTCTCTACTCAATGACAAGCTGTTTGCCAGTTCTACTGCCACCTCGTCTCGAGCTTCCTGCCGTCAGGACAACAAGAAGAAAACGCCCAGATCAAGAACTCTCCCCCCGGCTTTTCAGTGGACTTCCCTGCTTTCTATGAACACACAACTGAGCTCCCCGCATGCGCCCAGTCTCTAACAGCTTGCTCTCCTGGTCTTCTCGTCAAGCCCCCTGCCTTCTTGGAATTTTCCAGGTGACCTACTACGAAGCGCCCATACCCAACGAGAATAGAAGATACATATAGATACAAGATAGATAGTATATTCTATTCTCGTTGCCCATACCTCGCCTCATTCAACTGGCCTTTTTTCATCAAGCGACTTACCTTCCCAGACCTCCTGGCAACCTTTCACAAAGTGCTCGGACTTCAGCTCCCTCTTGCAGCCTTCCCATTGAGCCTTCCCAAATCACCCGGCAAACATCCACACAGTGCTTGACCCTCCTCAAACCCCCACGGCCTTTCACCCCTTGCCTTTGCCTTCTTCACATGCTAGCTTTTGGTGCTCGATATGCCCAGCCGTCGCCCTATCACGCGACTGCAGTCAAGTAGCGTCGTTGTGCATACGTAAGCTTTTGTTATTCAAATATAAAATTACTATCGTTCATCTATTTGTGATCTAGCCCATCTACCTTCTACAAGTTTTAAATGAAACTCTTGGAATTTGTGTGGCAGTAAAAGCAACTATAGCTTCCAAAAACCTGTAAGAATGTAGCGTGTCTAGCGAAAATCGTATGATCATTCAAAGCAAACAAAACCTAGATTAACACCGAAATTGCCCAAGTAGGTATATTCTACCCATTTAATGTACTACTTATAAACTCTTAGTTACTTTGTGCATGGGTAAGTGCAGAATGACTAAATTGGAACTTACCTTAGTTGGAAACGAAGGGTTTGAAACCTTACATTAGGTACACCGAGCCCTCAAGTATATGCTGGGTGTCACAGTTGAACAAACGTTTGAAGGGGGGGGGGGGGGGGATCCCAGATATTCCAGGTGACCGCCTGATTTTATTTCCATTGTTTTCTCGATGAGCTCCTCGTTTTTTATGAATGTGTTAGGTACCTACTATATAACTTTGGAAATAAGAAATTGGGAACAGTATTGTATGAGTGTAGAGTAATTTAGTCAAAAGAGTGATCAGGCGGTATCTGTATTTTGAAATAAGTAGGAACCTACTTACCTATCCAACGATTCTAATGATTTTGGTATGTAAAGTAATTTTAGTAGCGTATTTTAGAAGTGAAAATGCAGCATCAAATTAAAGCAGATTTGATTTTATATTGTAAAAAAGAGAATTTCATCAGTTACAACAATAAACTAGTCATTTATTGGATCTGAATGACATTATTTTTCATCATCATATTGTTGGGTCTACTCAAAAAATGCCTTGGATTATGAACGAAGAATTTGATTTTTTTAAAGTGCTTATTATTGTCAGTTGATACCTCAATTTTCGTTTCAACAAATTTTTTCAAAATTTTACCTGAATTTCTTAAAATTTGAATATTGTCTGCAGCTCACTGGCCATTAATTTTTCACTGCAGATTAGGTTTTCCTGTCCCAATGGCTTCCTATCAACTTTCACAAAACATTTCGTGAATCAACTAGTAACCCAAAATTTTGGCAAAAATAAATCAATTTTGAGTCTGGTCTGTATGAAAATTGCCGGGGGTGGGGGTAGCAGACTCGTGGTTTTATTATTGTTATGATGCCACCAATGCGTAAAAAAGATGTGGATATCAACGAAGTAAGTCCACTTTTGGACCAAACATTATCCATTTTGGACCACATCTTCTCCGTAATTGCCTCGGAATTACGGAGGGGGGGGGGTTGCAGACTCATTGCTTTAGTCTCGTTACGGTACCACCCATACTTAAAACGAGTTGTGGCTATCAACTAAACATAACAGCAAAAAAACCAGCGAACCCTATATTTTGTAATTTTTTCACCTGAGCTTCAATTGGTTAATTTTTGTTTGTATCTGTCAAGTAGAGTCGGTATCTTTTGAGAAAACATCATGGAACAGAGTGGCAAAAAAAAAAAAAAAAAAAAAAAAAAAAAAAAAAAAAAAAAAAAAAAAAACGATGTTTGGAAAAAAGTAACAAAACATTCTTCTGTAGTTCTCGTGTGAAAAAAAAAAAAAAATTTAAAAAATTGAAAAATGAAATTTTTTTTTGGTAAATGAATTTTTTAATCTGATGGTACCTTCCCTTGCTTGTACCACCGCCTGCATTCTTCTCGGCATGCTGCTGATCAAATTTGATCCCATTCTGCGACCACCGCTGTCCTTTGGTCTTGGAGGTTTAGACGAGGATTCGGTCGGCTTCGGATGCACCTTCCTAGCTCACCCCGTAGATGTTCTATGGGATTGAGATCGGGGCTGCGTGCTGGCCACTATAGGGTGCGTATGCTTACATCTTCGAGGTAGTCAGTAACCACGTTTGCTACGTGTGACCGCGCGTTATCGTCCATGAAAATGAATTATCACATATGTAAGGGGCGAATGGCCCTACATAATCTTCCAGGATGTTGGAAATGTACCTCAGTGTTGTTAGACTCCCTCCGGGCAACACGTGGAGTTCCGTTTTTGCCTCTGAAGTGATTCCACGTGAGACCAGTACAGACCCTCAGGCGTAAGGCACCCTTTCAGAAATATTGCACTGAGCGAAACGCTGCCCTCGCCTCCTCCACACTCTAACACGGCGATCTGAAGCGAATTGTGAGAACCTGGACTTATCGGAAAACATAAAGCGTGCTGAATGACCGAAATTGATCAGCAAGCTCTGAAACGCAAAAACCAAATGGAAATTTTGATTTCGAAGACACAAATGTTTTCGACATCAATTGCGAACACAAAGCCCCTCCCTCACCTTCGAGAAAGTAAAAACTAATTCTGAATGATATAGCACTATTCAAACAAATATGTTGTATTTATAGCATAATTTGGATTTATATCAATTTTCCGCACACAGGTACCCATTTATGAAATTTAACTACATTTGTCACGATATTTTTGTGTACACAATTTTTTAACTTTATATTGTGAGTACAAAGTTTAATGTTGTTCCTACTTCTTACCTTTTTTCTCTCTTTATAGTAGTATGCCACTAAAAATATAAATATTATGATTTTTAGCCGTTATAAGCCAATTTTAGTTATATTTCCATCCTTATCAAGGATAGACGTAGTATGTCACTTAGTCAATAGTTGTGCAGATTCTTAAGAATGAAGTTCACAACAAGGTACGCTCCTTCAGCTTGGCCCAGTCGGTCAAGTTCGAGAGCAGAGGGTTTTATCTCATCCCCTCTTCCAACGTATGTGAGTGGTGACATAACGCACGGTAGAGGCTGGTACTTTCACCCCCCTCCCCCCTCACAACAACAGCAAAGTTGTCTTAGTGTGACAAAAATTATGTCATATTATTGACCTTTTAACCGTCGTCGAACTTACCAATTCTCAGGACCAAGAAACTTTGAAAAACGTGCGAAAAAAATGGACATCCGAGAACACATCAAACCTAGCATGATGCTCAAGTGCAGATTTTATTATACAGGTTGCGTCGCGCAAAAAAGAATCCGTCATTTTCGTTCGTATGCCAAGGTTAAGTTTTGCAATCGATTTAGTTGAGACAGATTGCTACACACTTTTCGATGAACGAAAAACTCCCCGTAAAATTTTATGGGCATGATTCGATAGCAGATTGAAATTAATTTAGAATCGGTTTATTCCGAATTCTCAAGCGTGCTACGTTTGCCTTATGACAACTGGCGAGCTTTTTGTTTCAATTCTGTCACCTCAGATATGTGAAACAGTTAGTGTAATACCTATTGAAAAATGTGCGAAGGCCATTTTTGAATAGGAGAAAAATTCAACTAAAAATGGACGACTGGTCCGTAAAGCCTGCCTTCTCAGTTTCATTCAAAAACCGTACAGCCTTTGACCTAGAAAATAGTGATCATGATTCTACAAATTTACGATGGGGCAGTTGTTTCTAACATCACACTGTGACTTATAGGTAAGATTTGGAGTTGTTTACAAGATTGCGAAACTTTTTTCTGCAAACCACAGTAGCTGAAATTGATATTCCTGTGAACTATAATATATGACGTAGGCATGGATAAAGGAATTATGATATTTGTATTTGTGGGGAAGACATAATGTACAGAGCATTGGAGATCAATCAGAAAGTCAATTTAAGGGTAGAAAGGCTTTTTTTTTCTCCTGGTAAAGTTTTGTAATAATTTGAACTGCCAAAATAAAGAAACGTTGTGATAAAAATTCCACGGATGAATTTTATTGTTTCTAGAAAACTTTTTAACCGTGAATATAGGAAGTGTTAGGTGCAGCCCATGCCCAAACGCTGATCCAAGTACACTACAGAAGCTTACGCCAGCCGCCACTTTTATAAAATGGGAGTCTGGTGTTATGGTATACATTTCATTTGTTGCTCTACTGTCTGACTCGATGATTGAAAGAGGAGAGAAGAGAAAATATTTATTCCTCATTCATTCTTTATTATCGGTATCCCTGCAGAGAGAAGCATCACCGTGGGGTCGTAAATGGAACTCTCAGACGGTAGGGACAGTCGCCTTGTGTGCGACACACAACTCGTTATCCTTGTTTCTGCATATTCTGCCGAAACCATCTTCCCCCCAATTTTCACTCCAGGAATTCTTGATGAGCCAGTAGGGTCCGTTCGAAGGATCTTCACCGTAGCCAACAACCGCAATAGCGTGATCAATCGATGTCGTATCGCATCCAAATCCGCAGAAAACTCCTGTGAACACATGCGAAAATTGGGAAAATTATCCAATCAAGGAAGAACAATTTATGTATACGTATATATATTTAAGAGTGGGGGAGCGTCAGTAAATTAAATTTATGTTGGACAGTCATTTAGATGTTAAGAGTTTTCCATCGGAAAAGCGGTACTTCCGTAATGATACGCATCTTGACCGAGATGGTACGCATCACGAGAAAGAAATATCACTTTTTTGTGGTTAGACAGGATTTTTTTTTCCATTATCTTGTTGGGTACCTATTTAATTGCTCAATATGACCAACTGAACCCGACTGAGGCAAAAAATTTGACGAGATATTAGCGAAAATACGGTTGTAGAAGTACCGATTTTTCGATGAAAAAATGCATAAATACCATCTAAAATCTTGAAAAATGAAAAAACCTTTTAACCTCCTATTGACAGTGAATAGAATATTTTCTGACCGGTCCAACATAACCTTCATTTCTGACGCTCCACCCTTATATATATATGGTATATATGGTTGTTCCCATTTTCCCCGAAGCCACTGAAGTGATGGCCCCCTAAACTAATGGTGGTCTGATAAATGGGTATGCCATCGTACAGAATGGCGAATGTTATGTTGATGATAACAAAGAAATTGCTCACACTACATACGATAAAACTGATCGGTCCAAGGAGTTGACTGAATTTCTCAAATTGTGCTCTTTCTATTATCTTCATCGAGCATCACTTCCTAAACTATAGGTTTCCCTCCCGATGTCTGTTACCTTGTCGTGGTGGGAGGGCTTAAGCCACTGCTCACACTGCCTATTGCACGATAGTATCTCCTAGGAGTATACTGGGCAATGTGAGCTATTGCACTGGCAACTGAGTACAGACACCAACCCTCAAGACAAAGGTGTCCACGCAGTGCCTATGGTCTGCATGGTGCAGAGGGTAAAGTGCACCTCAAACGGCTGCCCCAGGGTACCGGCCGACCCCCTGGGTGTAATTAGGCTTACCTGTGCATGCGGGGCTCTGCTCTGCGGGGACTGTTCATTTCCCTAGCTTCTTGTGGGAACGAAATGGACCACATAGAAAAAAATGAATAATACACATCTAAAATTTCTTCAAGTGAACTTGCAGAGGGCAAGGGGCGCGTCGGCGGTCCTGAGCCACAAGTTCACATCGGAAGACCACCACATTGCCCTTATCCAGGGGCCGTGGGCCACTGAGGGCAAGGTGATGGGACTATCTGCACAGAACAGAAAGGTAATTTTCCACCATGGCAAGGATAGGCCAAGATCGGCCATCCTAGTAAACAGCCTAGTCAAGTTTTTGGCCATGCCTGAGTTCTGTTCCATAGACCTCACGACTATACTGCTAGAGGACAGCAACGGAGGAAGATGTGTTGTCGCCTCAGCCTACTTTCCAGGGGATGAGGACGAGCCCCCTCCGGTGATGGTGCGGCAGCTAGTGTCACACTGCCAGAGACAACGGCTGCATCTCATCATTGGGTGTGACGCCAATGGTCATCATCTGCTGTGGGGATGCAACGACATCAACAAAAGAAGACATGGGGCTTGAGCCCAAAGATGACCATGTGGTTATATACCACAGTGGTCAGACCGATGCTGACCTATGGGGCCCTTGTCTGGTGGACAAAGGTCAGCCAGGCAACGGCTGTGAGTCAGCTGGCAAGGCTGCAAAGGATGGCGTGCATTGGGGTTACAGGCTCCATGCACACAAGTCCTACAGCTGCACTGGAGGTCCTTTTGGACCTTCCTCCTCTGCATATCCATGTAAGGAAGGTTGCCTTCCTGCAGGGAGTGAGGTTGTGGAGGAATGGCTTTTTAAAGCGGGAATCTGGGCGTACTCACCATGCCATCTTGAAGGAGGTTGCAGTGGATGAGTCATTGCTCAGTGTTTCCAACCACATGGCGGAGACACGGAACTTTGATCTCCCCTTCAAGGTCTACATTCACAGTAGATCAATGTGGTCAGAAGGGAGGCCCCAATTCGAACGTGGGGCTATAGTGTTCAACACAGATGGCTCCGTCATGAATGGTAGGGCTGGCTCGGGTATTTTCGGCCCACGAACGGAGATTTCAGAATCTCTGGGAACGGTCGCCACCATTTTCCAGGCAGAAATATACGCCATAAACTCCTGCACTGACAGACTGGTGAGTCGTCAAGTGAATGGAGCAAAAATCTACATTTTATCAGATAGTCAAGCAGCCTTGAAGGCACTAGCTTCTTTCACCACCTCGTCGAAGCTGGTGTGGGAATGCTTGACTAACCTCAAGACCCTTGCCAGGAACAATAAGGTTACCTTGCTGTGGTGCCCAGGGCACCAGGGGGTGGAGGGGAATGAACAAGCTGACGAATCCCCCCCAGAACCTTTTCTGGCCACTACGGAGAGCTTTCTCCTCGGAGAGCTCACCAAATGGGAGAGTAAGAAGAGGACTGCCCACTGGCTCCGCGTCAAGGGCCTGAGGCAGGCGAAACAATTTATTCACTTCTCTAGGAAGAGAGCTAAGGAGCTGCTCAGCCTGGGGAGAAGGGAGCTGCGTATGGTTGTGGGGCTCTTAACTGGGCACTGCCCACTTAGATACCATCTCCATAAAATGGGTAAATCAGACTCCACTCTCTGCCGCTTTTGTGGGGCCGAAGACGAGACGGCGAGTCATGTGGTCTGCCATTGCCCTATATTGGCAAGAAATCGCTTTTTGAATCGGGGCAGAACCTCCATAGACCCCCAAGACATTAAGACGGGGGAGATTAAGACTTTCCTCGCTTTTGCCAAAACGTGGTGGTGAAGGATTGACTTCCCAGCTGTGGCTGGCATTGGTGATATGGCGCCAAGCCAGACTGGGGCTGTGACCCAGTAACTAACCGAGTGTGGAGCACTCGGGTCCCAGGTAGTGCCTGTTGGCTGGCAGGAGTGCCGGAACCAGGCAGATAGTGCTTGGTTTGGCAGGGCCGTCGGTATTGGGCCGATCTAGTGTCTGGGATGGGGAGGAGGTACGGCCTCCTCCTCCAGCTACAATAGGCCATTGCGGTCTCAGTGGCTCCAAAAAAAAAAAAAAAAAAAAAAAAAAAAAAAAAAAAAAAAAAAAAAAAACTATAGGCTTCCAATCGAAATCTTTACACAAAACCGTTCTTTAAATTATGAGTGCCTATAGTATCTACTTTTCAACTTCAGTTGCCCTCTATAGATAGAAGAGAAATGTCGATTAAATATTAATAACTAGGATTTATTTATTCAATGCAACTGAGTGTTAGCTGTATTTTACCAGACCCTGACTGTGCTTGAAATTAGTTTCTATGGGATTTTTCGTCATAATGCCAACACGAATTCAAAAGTGGAATTTTCTCTTGATACATTTTTTCACACACTAAAACGATTAGCGATAAAAGAGGGGGTAGGTTTTTGTGTGGTGGAGGGGGGGGGGGGGGGGGGGGGGAGGTTGTCATATGGCGAAACCTGTATTCATATGCTCAAAAGGTTTGACATATGTGTATCGCTATGTGTACGTTTCTGTGATGGAATTACAAACATTTTTATTTATTGTCGGGACGGAATAATCAAGGAAAATCAAGTTTCTTCCTCCTAAATTGATGAATGGTGATTTGGATAAAAAGAAATAATTTCCATGAATCAAAAATTGAATTGCCTTTCCATTCCAGTCTGTAGAAATATCATACATTTGGTATATATACTGATGTATAGAGAAGGGGATGTAAATGAGTAGGCAAGTTGCAAAACCCGCTAAATCCATTTTTCAAAAAAATTGAGTTAAAGGTACATATTGAATCCGAATGATGTCAGCTATCGTTTAGAAAGAGTTTCAATGCCCTAAAACTACTAAAAGCCGCTGAAAATCGCCTTTGAAAATTCAATACTGTGCCAAAACCCACTAAAAACTGAACTGCTGCGGGTACGAAACCCACCAAAAACCTTCAGTGCAAAACACACTAAAAGCTATGCTATTCCGCACAGCCTGGGTATGTTGAGAAGCAAAAACCACTATATTTGAAATCCACTTTTGAAATCCGACTTTCTATTCTTCATTTTTCTTTTCCATGGTTTCTCCTTTTTTTAAATGTATTTAGTCTCTTTCAGTGTTGTAATGTTGGTATTTGTCAGGAAACAGTGAAGGTATCAGGAAGGTTCTATAATAGCTGGTGTAACAACAGAAAGCCAACTTTTCTTCGCTCGAAACCTGACCACCTCTCGATTTAGTTCATTGTCTTCATTCGCTGATTATTAGTTTTTACTACAATAGTTATTATTCAGGTCAAAATCGCGTTTTTGTGATGATGGAGTGTAATCCGTTAGTATTTCCAACACTGATTTCACTGGGGGAATCCAAAAAACTACCCAGGCGACTTGAAACTTGGAAGCGGAATGTGGTACAGAAAGAAAGCTGAGTTTAATGTCTTGCAGTATTATCATATACCTAGGTAATAAGATTGATAAAGAAAGCAATAATAATACAATTTTAGTTGGATGATTGTTCATTTTGACTCTTGAATGAATGAAGATGATTTTTACTCTGATAGGTTATCAATGTACCTTGGTTTACTAATGAACTTTTGACATCTCTCTTGAACTTCTTTGAGGCGATGTGTGTTGCTATATGATGTGTACGTTGTTGTGTGTGTTGTACGAATGTGTGTGTGTGTTGCTTTGATGACGTTAGTGGTTTCCTTCTTGCTTTCAGGCACAAAGCAAAACGCCTCCCAACAGCACCCACCTGTCGTCACAAGGACACAAATGCATTCAAGTGCTGCAATCTATCTATGCAAGATGTGAGAAGAATACATCAACTTTACTACGGTGATGCTACACTGGAATAAAAAAAGCAGTTCATTTTGCACCATACCACTGTCTCGACTTCCAAGCAGTATCGTGCATCTGATCATGAATGTGAGGCTGGTAACGTCCGTTCTAGAGACATGCATGCGATTTACCATCTTCCTTCTAAGCGTCGACTGTAAACATTGTTAGAGTCTGCCGTGCTGCTTTTTAGCACATTTTGAACGAAAAAAAGACAGAGTGCAACTCCTCTGCCGAAAATATCTAAAAGAAGGTAAAACTCCTCCGGAAAAACGAGGGGGTGCACGCAATGTTGAGGTCAATACATTTAAGAAGGAAGCAGTAATAGATTTTATACGGCAAATTAGGTCAATCCAAAGCCATTATTGCAGGGGAAAAATTAAAAAAAGGGAATATGTTGACAGTGATCTTTCTGTTAATATCATGTGGAAGATGTATCTCAGTGAACATGGTTTGGCTGAACCACAGCCTAGTTAAAGTGTGCAATTGCAGAAACCAGAAAGCGAGGGTAACCTGATGCAGCGACTAGGGGAAGATATGAGTGAGACGGCCGGACCAGCAAGGGAAAGTGCCGTGCTGCACCCACCAGGAAATGAGACTTACGTGCTTAACAGACCAAACCCCTATGATGTTAAGTATGATTTTTTTCAGGCATGTGTTCAATACAAACTTCAACATAGTATTTGCTGCTCCTTACACCGATAGGTGCTTAGTCTGCATGCGTTTAGAGAATGACATCTCTATGGATAAAGGCTCAGGAAAGAAACAAGAAATGAAGCTCGAGCTTCTAGCCAACAAATTAAGAGCTCAAAATAAGTCTTCTTTGAAAAACTGCGAGAGGTGAAAACTGATGAGTTGGTTCTCAGTTACGACAGCCAGAAAATCTTGGTACTTCCAAAAGTACTCGATTAAGAAGCCTACTACCGAAGACAGCTCTACCTATATAACTTCACAATTTGTCAATTATCATGGACTCTGTCTACTAAGTTTCAATGGCATTAAGATCATAAATTTATTTTCAGATGGCTGCGGTGGCCGAAATAAGAACTCCAGTATGATTTTCATGTTACAGTACTGGCTTCTGCGCAAAGCTCCATCGAATGTAGAAACTGTTCGTATCTTCTTTCCTATTGACGATCATTCATTCATTCCACCAGACCGTGTTTTTCGTACTTTGGAGCGAGAGTTCAGGAAGAGAAGTGACATTCCCAACCCTGAAAGTTACCTCCAAATATTTGAAAAGTATGTAACAGTCACACACTTAGGAGGAACTGATTGTGATGTATTTGAGTGAAAGACTGACAGTGCCAAAGTTGCAAAGTTACAACCACCTGGCATTTAAAATTTCAGAAGTAAAAAAAAATTGTCCTAACGCTTTCAGAGTCGTGGTTTAGGGAGAACCATTCTACAATTTTGAATCTGGTGAACCCAAATTAACAACTAAAAAAAATCGATCACTACTCAGTGCTGTCCTTACAAAAATCCCGAAAGGAGTCACTGTGAAAGAGGCCAAACTTTCTGATGTGAAGAGACTTTTAGTAATTCATTATGGACAAAAGTGGGAAGAAAACCCTGAGCTTGCCTATTTTAAAAACGTGTTTTCAGCCCAAGCGCCCTCACAACCTCTCCCATGCTCTTCCAGTGAAGCAAATGGTTCTCACGAAAACGAAACTGCGATGGAGCTTGATATTGTAGGAGAAGATGTCCATATCGTTGGTGGTTTTGTACAAAATTTAGAAGAGCTTGTAGAAGACGAAGAAATGGATTTTGACATCATGGAGAAAGATTGTGAATCAGTAGTTTGAACCTCACGACGCATATGTTTGAATTTTTTTAAATGTACAGTAAAAATGTTGCCACTTTTTAAATTTAGAGAGCTTATTTCCTTGCCTATTTCTTAGGTTTGTTGAACTTATGTAAGTGTACCTTCTGTTTTATTGATCGATTTTTTACAATATTAAAATGAGTTTTTTGAGCAAACCAATTTCATTTTTCCCACCCTTTCTCTTCTTCTTCTTAAAATTTTCTTTAATTTCTCTTATCTTTTTAAAATTTAACAGGTATTCATAACTGCTGGGAAGTCCATTTTGTGCAAAGGATATCGCAAACACTTATATCTTGATTATCAAATTAAATTTCTTTAATAACATTTGTTCCCCAGCTCTATTGACAAGGAAAAAAAATGATCTCAACCTCATTGAGGTAAGACAGAATTGGAAACTAGTGGGTTTTGCATCCTGGCACAATTTGAAGATGGCGGACCATACTGTTGCAAAACCAGCTATTTACCTATTGCGGTTGCAAAACCCACTAATTAAAAATTTGAATCTAAAATAAAATTCTTCATTACACACCGTCATTACATACACCGACATTGATTAAAATTTGCAGGTAAAATCGTGTTTTTTTTCTGATTAAAAAAAAAAGTTTTTGATGTGCCTTGCCTGGATAAACAGCCATAAGTTTTTTGCGTTTTTCTCAACTTCGTTTGAAGAGGATTTAGTGGGTTTTGCAAATCGCCTACGCAAATGTTTTTTTTTTTTTTTCAGATAATCCTCAGACAATGGAGATAGAGGATCCCCATGGGGATCCCTGGCTGATTGTAACAAACTATTCACCACACTACGAGTTTTGGGGCTAAAACCACTCTTTTAGCAACAAACATAACCACCTTTCTTCGCCTTCTTTGAAAATTACGACCAACATACCACATAAAAATATCAAAAGCCGCAAGTTTTGCATTCGGAGGCATTTTAATGACTTTAATTTTTGAAGTAATTAGAAGCCAGTCAAGGTGTTACACATTAAGACATACACTTTGACCGAGAATTTATTATCACATCTCATTGTTTTATTTCTCGATAACATGGTTTACATTTTTGCTACCAGACGTTTCTTATAGTTTCAAGCTGACTTTATTATTGGGTGGTGGTGCGCGATTCTAAACTTTCTAACTAAACAAGAACAAAACTGCCCCCAAGTTTCATTTCTATTCATTTATTAATGTTTTTGTAAAGTTCCAAATCACAATAAACTTACATAATTCGAGCTTTGGAAGTTTTCAAACTACAACGATGACAATGAGAGGTGTCCAAGGGTTCCAAATTGTAATTTTAAAATTCAATGTGATACTTCGAAGTTGAGAACTATAGGTTTCAAAAAGGTGGGAGCACTAAATAACACCCAAGAGAACCATTTTGAGGAGAAGCCAGGAGGGTAACAGTTGCTCCTGACCAAATCTTCATAATTAATGAGTAAGTAAATGAATTCAAACTTTGATTGGTGACAATATAAGAACAAGTGATTTGTGTGTTGGTATATGCCTACTGTTACTGTTTCTACTACGTTCTCATGGAGCTACCGATAAGCTGCTAACCCTGACAATCTTTGTCGATGAAAATTTACTGAGGAATTCAACAAGATCAGCTAATTCATCAATAAACATGGGAACATCACCCAACCCCTCTGAAAAATAGAAAATCCTCTCATGAGGTCTGGCTGCACGACTGGTTCCGGTTCGAGAGTAGTAAAGTATATAAATTTATTGCTATTTATCGTTCATACCTCCACCGTAATTGTGGAATTCGGCAGGTGTGTCTATTGCAATTGAGATCGGACCAATGTTTGCAACAGCATCTCGCAGGGCATTTTCGTCATCTTGTGGTATTTGTTTGGATCCAGTTACTTGTACCGCCACTTCTGACGGTTGGAATTGGCACGAGCCAACCTCCTGAAAACGTATATAAAGCACACAAATATTAATCAAAATTAAGTAGACAATTGGTCATAAATATTAGCACATGTTCCAAGGTCCCTTAGTGAGGAATAGAAACAAAATTATTGGTAATAAATAAATAAATAAAATAAATAAATGTAAGTTGCTGGGATGTGTTTTCGATATCAACCATGGCCGTTGCATCGATAAAATGTTCATTGGTGGGTGGGGGGAGGGGGGGTGAAGCTCAAATTTTCCCATATCTTTGGACTGGGAATAGCCAATTTCTCCAACTGAAAATGCCGACTTTTTATGGTTAGAATATATATATATATATATATATATATATATATATATATATTGGTTTATGTTTTTGAAAAGGTGTTCAACTTCCCTTCATCAAAATTTGTTGAACCAAAGTTTATGAAATTTGGCTGTTGAATTATTCATTGAAAAAACTCTCGCATATTTCGAAAGTTTCCGTGATGTCGATTGTTTAATATTTCAACTCTGAATTTCATCCAGTAGGATAGATTGAATGTAATGTCAAAAAGGGGAGGTAGAAATGTGAAATACATTTATGAATGTAAGGGTTGGTAATGACGACCGAGTAAGAATTTTCTTTCAAGCTGACAGTACTGGGTTCACATCATCTTCTATGTTACATTATCTTAACTTTGTTGGATAGTTAAATACAAATTATAAATATGTACATTTTTCTATGATGAAAAATAAATAAAAATAATGATTTCCACCATGGAGTCACACGTCATGTAGCTGCACGAACGGTATGTTCACCGCCCATGAAAAATATACTTAATCCTTTTATACCGCATAATACTTTTGGTAATAAATATTGCAACTATGTCGTTATTTACTTGCTGAGTATTGTTCGTAAAGTGGCGAAGGGGGGTACAATTTTAGTTGTATACAAAGATAAATGACCACATTAGAGAAAGATAATTTTATAGTCGAATCTTTCTGATGGAGAACCCCCACCTTAGCCGTAGAACAATAATTCCTGGTTTAGCTGATCTAACTTCACTCTCGTATATACTGATTTTAGACCTCCTTTTCGTACTCTGCTATTCCTGGAGGCCTTTAGTGGAGATGGATGATGTGAGTGTTACATTTTGTACTCAACGGATCCAGATCACGTTTTGATGCAAGGCCCCCATTCTTGACAGCTAATTCGAGAGCTCTACTTGTGACGAAAACGATGTGATGACCAGCTGGTCAGAGTTCTCCATTATAAAATGACATTTTACGGGTGGTTACCCAAATTCTTATCAGTTTTGTAACTACCTGCATTCATAACCCCATTCATGAATCTAGGAATACAAACTTTGAGGTCATTTCTATAGCTCATTTCTGATCGAAAGTCTGAATATATTTTTCTGAATCGAATCTGAATAAATTTGTCTTTATTTCTCAAAAGGCGGAATCCGTATATCGTGGTATCAGTTTTCCTACCCGTCGTTTGAGTGTAGATATAGCCGTTTTAATGGCAGCTACTCCAACATGATTATCCTTACCAGGATGAGTTTCCACTATTCGGCCGATTGGCCAATGGATAAGAGCAACATTGCAATCCTTCAGTAAAACTATATCATCTAGTTTCAAATTAGGATGACCAGGTCGATATTTGTGTCATTTGACATGATTTTACAAGGGAGCCAAGTATTCTTTTCTCCATTTACTCCGAAAATGTTCGCACTGACATGATTTTAGAGCCCCCCCCCCCCCCCCCCCCCCCCCCAAACTAATTTCCAGCTACTCGAAGTATTCTCCCTCGAATCTAACAGGCGGTTCGGGATTAGCTATCAGCTATCAACGGTCTGCCGATCAGAAAATGACCTGATGATAAATAGTAGGTTTCCGAAGGGCCAGCCGACAATGGACCTACAGACCGTGAATTTAAAACAGCATACATATTTGTATATATCGGTTTATAAATTTATAAGAGCGTTACAGCGTTACACTCTATGATTCATTTCATAATGCCTCAAAACGGATTTCAACGTTCGATTCTTTCGCTAAAATCAAATATTGGAACAAGTCATCCAAAACAATAACGCGAATGGGTCGGTATCGTTCACTCATAGTAAGGAACCTACATTGAAAATATTATGATTAATTCGGTTTACGGAAGAATGTACCTTTTCTTACCGCATTTTAATCAATGAACCCAATTTATTTACTAAGAGACGAATATTATTGTTGGTCGCAAGTTTATATGGTCATCTATGATATCTTGCTCCCAAATACAGTATTAAGGAAGCATTTCATTCAACGCTTATGGTTAGTGAAAGTGGGATGGAATGATCCTATTACTACTGACATTCGTGATTCGTGGGTTAGTATTATTCGTGAGTTACCACTGCTTGTCAGTATTTGAATTCCTAGACTCGTTTGCGGGGCAAATGTTGATTCATACCAACTTCTAGGTTATACTGACGCATTTAACAAAGCATGTTGCGTCACGTTTTATATTCGTTCTGAAAAATCAAGAGGGATTTCCGTTCTCTTATTGACTTGTAAAACAAGACTGGCTCCAGTCAAAACAGTATCGATCCCACGGCTTGAACTCTGTGCCGTTGTTTAGTTAGCTAAATTATACCTTTCATTGAATTCATTCTTAGATCATTTAGATCAGGGGTGCTCAAACTTGAACTGCTGGCGATCTACCTCATTATTTTTAGACTACTTACGATCGACTCTGAGAGGCTGCAAGTATGTGTGATGCAGGGTTGTCGTACATACACGATACACCCTACCTACCACGGTAGGGTGTACCGTAGCATATATAGATATTAGCTTTCCGCACAATTTATATTATTTTAGTCAAGGTTTGGGTTAGGTTTACTTAAGTTCTTCTCTATAATATCAATGAAAAAACTCCTAGTTATTCAAAATTGCGAGTTTATTCGTTGTTACAAAACAAAAGAGTTACATATGGTGTTAAACTCAACTAAGGAGTGACTTTGGATGTTGAAGCGTGGCACTGCATGTCCTCAGCATACTTTTCATAAGATGGTGCGAAACCACTGAGTGCCAATCGCAAGCATGATGACATATGATCGTTAGTCGATTGCGATATTTTGACTTAATTATATTCATTTCAGAAAATGCAGACTCGCACGAATAAGTTGACCCTAACGTTGCCGTCAGTTGAAGGGCGATTTGCCTTAGATTCGGATATTTATCTTCAGATATAAAACACCTGCAATTTGTATCAGATGCTGTAGCTTTGAGATGTATATCTGATATAATCTGCACCAACTCATTTTCAACAGAACATGAGTTCATATTAAACTGACTTGCTACTTCAGTAGCTAATTCCTCAATGTTTTTACATGAAAAAGGATAACTCATAAATGATGCTATATTTGCCAATTTACTGCAATCATAAAAACGCATTTCGAATTGTCCCAAAATATTTGATAATTCAGCCTCATACGTATCATAATTCAACTGAGGAATCCTTGCTTTCAAAGACGGAAAATGTTTCAGATCCTTTCTTTTCAGTTGATCTATCATAAGTTGCAATTTACTTTTGAATGCGTTTACTGCGCTAATCATCTCAATAATAGTTTTTCCTTTACCTTGATGCTCCAAGTTAATGGTGTTTAAGTGCATTGTGATGTCAGTCAAAAATGCCAAATCAGTCAGCCATTTTTCGTTTTTCAACATCTCAGTGTCATCACCTCCTTCGTCTAGAAAAGCTGTTATTTTGGGCAATAATTCTTGAAACCTTTCTAGGAATTTTCCGCGACTCAACCACCTGACGTCCGTGTGAAGAACTAAATCAGTGTGTTCAGCTGACTCCCTATCTTCCAACTGCAACTTAAAGAGCCGCCGTTGCAAGCTACGTGCACGGATGGAATTCACAATTTTTGTTGCAATGCCCATAATTTCCTCCGTGTTTAAAAATTTTGAACACAAAACTTGTTGATGTATAATGCAATGGAATGAAAAAAATGAAGGGAATTCTTCATTAGCTCGACACAATGCCACAAAACCGTTCTTGTTTCCAGTCATTGCTGGTGCTCCATCGGTTGTAATGCACACTAATTTATATATTGGTAGCTTGTAGTTTTTTACAAAATTGATGAAATCGTCATATATATCTTCGCCACGGGTCTTCCCCTTCAGAGGAATGATTGTCAAAAATTCTTCCTTAGCCAACATGTCATTGAATACCATCCGAATAAAAATACACAGCTGGGCAGTGTCTGTCATATCGGTGGATTCGTCGAACTGTAAAGAAAAGTATGTACATTCCATGATATCATGTTTTAGTTTATCTGCGATGTCCTGACTCATGACTTCAATACGCCTTGTGACAGTCGGACGAGATAACTGAAGTTTTCTAATAGCAGACATGATTTCTGTTTTATTTTTAAAATCTCCAAATAAAGTCTCACCCGCTTCAATAAATGCTTCCTTCACAACCGATCCATCTTCGAATGGTTTCTTGTGTTTCGCCAATATATGAGATATTTCAAATGACGCGATCGTAGCAGCTTTTGATTGTTTGGTTGGTCTTGTGAACATGGTTTGTTCTTTTTTCAAACAAGATATCAAATCACTTACTTTTCGTTTTCTTAATTCACTCTGTGGCGGAAAATCCTTTTCATAGTTTTTATGAACCGTTTTATGATGCCTCTCTAAGTTACCACGCTTAGGTATTGCAACTGACGCACGACAAATAACACAAATGCACTTATCCTTCACCATAAAAAAGAAAAATTCTTCCTCCCAATCGTTATTAAAATGATACGTTTTAGATTTCTTCACTGCACTCATTTCGCACTATTCAATAATAAACTTTGTATCGACGTAGTATCGCCTTCAAGTTACAATTCAGAATGACTCCAATTCCTGCAGGCGCAACATTTATATCGGCGTGAACGAAAGTCTGGAATGTTCCCGTCAAACTCGCCGCCCAAAATGGTCTAGTACAGTCTAGTCTAGAAACAACGCGGCTTTTCCTTGACAAGTACCGCGCGTTCCTTTGATAAAGCCGCCTTTTGCCGCAAGCAGTGTTATTACGTAATAAATTTTTGTAGTTTAGTTACCTACTTATTAAAAATTTTTTTCTCCTCGAGATCTACTCAAAAAGCACTTGCGATCGACTGGTCGATTGCGATCGACCGTTTGAGCTTCCCTGATTTAGATAATCCCATTCTACACCCTATTTGTTTACAGACTCTCCTGTAGTATTAATGGTTAAATACATTTCCGTAATTTGATTGAATTCGTGGCAAATAGAGTCTCTGAGGTCATTGTTTAACTGATGTTATTTCGTGGAGACATTTATCTGCGAAAGGTAATTCGAGTGGCATTTCATCAAGAGGCTTAGTAAACTAATTCCTAATAATTTATGGTGGGAAGGGTCTCCATGGCTTGAATTACACTAAAATATTTGGCCAAAATATAATTTATTCCATCACAAAGATCTACCTGAAATGAAAAATTTAGAAATATATTAAGCATCCACTGATCTATCCTCGATAGATACCAGTTGGATCAAGCGCTTCTCTTCTTACTTCACATTTTTTAGAGTGACATCTAAGAGCATTTGAATATTTCACTATCGTAAAACTGTCACCTATAGATTTCAGGTTCAATAAATCGAACTGAATTACCATACGATCGAACTGCTGATTATCATACAAGTGCAGCGACAGTACTTTGGTCAGGGTAGTAGGTATTGTTATGAAGAAACAACTATAAAAAATATAATTCTTTGGATATTTTTGTGGATGAAGAGGGTATTATCAGGGTAGGCGGACATCTACGTCATGCGCCTTTACCCTCTCATAAAAAAAAATCCCATTTTATTTCCTCGGAAGAGTCATTTTTTCGAAATTAGTAGTAGATATGTATCACAATACATACATGCATCTCGGCAGGTTATTTTTACAAGGCATAATACAGCTAAAATACTGGATTCCTGGTTTGCGAGCTTCAAATATTTCCAGAACGAATATTCCATTGCTTAGTACGTTGTAAACATAAGGCTAAAACTCAAGAAGTCATATAGGGGGACCCTACTCCGTACCGTTTCACTATGGGCATGCTTTCCTTCACGTAGCGACCCAATTTGCAGGTTATGTTGCTAGTAATCTGAGATGAAAGTCTCCTTAATCAAAAAGCTATTTATATGTATTTGTGTGTTTATCAACCAAAGCAATTCATTTAGAACTAGTTACCAATAAAATTTGACTATGATTTGTTTTTTGGCGGCTTTTAATCGTTTTACCACCCGTAGAGGTCTATCAACCGCAACATATTAAGATAATAGAAAAACGTACGTTGGTACTGCTAATAGATTGAAAGAATTTTGGAAATGGTACCAAGAATCGTCCAAAAGAGACTCTCTTATTCGTCAAAGTTCAGTATCTGGGATTAATTGGCACTACATCCCAGCTTACTCTCCCAACATTTCAGGGATGGCTGAAACAGGAGTAAAATCAGTAAAAACATTGCTTCGCAAAGTAAAGGTTTGTTTACCCTATGGAGAGGCGTTTACCCTATTACAGAGGCTGTTTTAAATTCACGGCCTATATGTCCATTGTGATTAATACCACAGGAGATTCTGTAAACAAATAGGGTGTAGAATGGGATGATCTAAATGATCTAAGAATGAATTCAATGAATGGTAAAATTTAGCTAACTATACAACGGCACAGAGTTCAAGCCCTGTGATCGATACTGTTTTGACTGGAGCCAGTCTTGTTTTACAAGTCAATAAGAGAACGGAAATCCCTCTTGATTTTTCAGAACGAATATAAAACGTGACGCAACATGCTTTGTTAAATGCGTCAGTATAACCTAGAAGTTGGTATGAATCAACATTTGCCCCGGAAACGAGTCTAGGAATTCAAATACTGACAAGCAGTGGTAACTCACGAATAATACTAACCCACGAATCACGAATGTCAGTAGCAATAGGATCATTCCATCCCACTTTCACTAACCATAAGCGTTGAATGAAATGCTTCCTTAATACTGTATTTGGGAGCAAGATATCATAGATGACCATATAAACTTGCGACCAACAATAATATTCGTCTCTTAGTAAATAAATTGGGTTCATTGATTAAAATGCGGTAAGAAAAGGTATATTCTTCCGGAAACCAAATTAATCCTAATATTTTCAATGTAGGTTCCTTACCATGAGTGAACGATACCGACCCATTCGCGTTATTGTTTTGGATGACTTGTTCCAATATTTGATTTTAGCGAAAGAATCGAACGTTGAAATCCGTTTTGAGGCAATATGAAATGAATCATAGAGTGTAACGCTGTAACGCTCTTATAAATTTATAAACCGATATATATATATATATATATATATATATATATATATATATATATATATATATATGCTGTTTTAAATTCACGGTCTGTAGGTCATCTGGACTGTATTAAAACGGCTACGTCTACATTCAAACGACAGGTACGAAAATTGATACCACTTCATCCTTTACAGATTCCACCTTCTGAGGAATGAAGAAATATTTATTTAGATTTCCAAATTTTTGATGGACGGTGAACATACCGGTAGTGCAGGGTCATGACGTGTGAGTCCACGGTTAAAATTATTATTTTCATTTATTTTTCATCATAGAGAAATGTACATAATTATAATTTTTATTTAAGTATCCAAATAATAATAGAAGATTATGTAACAAAGTAAAAATGTATAGTGAAGTTAGCGCGTTTAAAAAAATGGTACTACTTTGATTTTCTGGGACTACTTTTTTCCTGACGTCAGCACCGACCCGTCGTCGACTCAGCGAGCGCCATCATTACTAACTCTGCTAACGCTTTTTATAACGAAGTTTATCTGCTGTCGTTAGTTTTCACATATTCCGCCTCAAACCAACTATTTGTGTACATATGTCACAACTATCCTGTTTAAAAACTTCGGAGAACGGGTCTCAGTATCCCGAATCCTCCTGATTTATATGAGGAAGAGGGTAATCGGAGTGCAAGCGGCGCAGCAGCCATCCAGGAAATCTATCTTTGTTTACTAAGGGTCGCAGAACATCCAGCACAATGCCTGGAGTGTTTGGTACTGACAAAGACGGAAATCAGGTTGGATCGATTATGTATACTTATATCATTCATGATATAATCGCACCTACTTCGCGAACCTTGAGTAATTACTTCCGTGCGAGAAATCTGGACGACAAATCCCTTCAAGAACATTAATTCGGTAGGTACCTATTCCCAGAAAAATATTTATTTATTCGTAATTTATATTTGCGGGAAGCTTCCTTTACACAGAACCAGAAGATATCTAGTAGGGACTATTAAACGTCAAAACGTACTGTAAGCCCAACTTTCCATTTATAATCCTGGCTTGCGAAAATTCTTGCATAAAAAAATGGAAGTTAGTGAAAAGACGTTGTCTATTTCCACGAAAAATAAAGAGTTACAATGTTAAATCGATTTCGAAGGTTAGTCCACGATCAGTAACAAACAATAACTGAAGACAAATTAGCAAGGACACAGCTTTTATAGACACAGGTGAAGGGAGATTGAATCCCATTGGTCAAGAGAAAGGAAAGGGGGCAGGTGGTACAACCAATTAAGTGCAAGCAAAGTGAAGGGGGATTATAGCTAATCAGATGAAGTGAAAGGAAAGGAAGAATTATTGGTTTCAACAGTTTGAAGGGATAATTCCAAGCTTTACAGAAAGGGACTTATCATTGGTGAAATATTTCGAGGGATATCCTCATTTAAACGTTTACCAGATCTGTCACTTTTGATAATTTCGAACTTTTCAAGTACATTCAACACACCTCCCTTGGACGAAAATGAAGAAATTCCAAAAACTGTCTATTCGTCAAATCAAAATTGTAACTATGATTGGATTCCTTCCTTAAGATGTTTCGCAAATGTAGACTTACCCTTATTTTCCTTGAAATCCTCCTGATGCTCGTCTATTCTTTCCCTGAATTTCCTACCAGTTTCACCGCAATATTTGTTGCCACAAGAACATTTTTATAAACCCCAATTTTATCCTGAACATTGATTTTGTCCTCAACGGATCCTAGTAATGCTTTAAGACTATTTTTAGTTTTAAAACCTACTTTGTAACCTCTCGATGACAGAATTTCGTCGATTTTATCAGAAATTGTCCCATAATGAGGTATACCAATCCATTGGTTTTCTCCTAAATTTACATCTTCCCTAGTCAGATTGGAAATGTTTTCCCTACTCTTTTTCCTAAGAACCTTATCTCATATGATTGTTATCAACGAGATCTCCTCCATATCCGTTGCTAGCGGCTATGCTTCTGATAATGGATTTTTATTTGGACAAATTTTGTTCACTCATTGGAATAGATAGTGCTCGGTTGATCATACTATGGAAGACTGCATGCCTATGGACTAAAGGGTGATTTGAACTTCAAAATTTCAAAACTCAACTTCAAAATATCAAATATTAATTCGTTAAGTAGTTTACCAATCAGAAGATAGTTTACTAAAGAATATATACATTACAAGTACCCTCATGAACCCTCATGCGCCTAGGTTATCTTGTCTCCCTAAAAATCATAAGGAAGGAAATCGATTTAACATTGTACCTCTTTATTTTTCGTGGAAATATACAACGTTTTTTCACTAACTTCCGTTTTGAAATGGGTTTCCACAACTTCGTCGCGAGTGATTAAGTTCTTGCATAATTCCACCCAGAGCCCCTTGGCCCCAATATACTGGTCTCATGCGGTGCCAGACAGAAGCGCTGGTTGTACGACTGATTAGGAGCTTGTGGGATGGATGTAATGGTGCTTGTATTGCAAATACTTCATAACACATAACCATAGGGTTTGTGCTACAGTAACTGCTAGATCACCAGACTATACACATAATTTTGATCTATTTGTCATCTAATCTATATTATACTGAAAGGATTGATTTAGAATATTATTTTAGTTTGCAGAACGAGCTTGCGGCGTCCAGACCACCGAACTATATGCATATCATTGTAATCTATTTGTCCTCGAACCTACTTGTTTCGCCCTCAGCATTTCTTAACATTTAGAACCACGACCATAATCGACGGCACTTTTAGTAGTTTCCACTTGTTTAGTTCTGACCACCGGTGCCTTTGGATAAAATTAACTGGTGCTTTTGGGAAACATTTGAAAAACGCCAGTGCTTCAGGTTGTCAGCCGTCTCATAATTTCTGAATTAGGTATGTAGAAATATGATGGCTCCGGTTTCTATTAACATGCTCAATATTCACTATCCAAATCACGTTTGGTTTTTCAATGTATCCCCCCTCCTCATTTTTATTGCTAATTCAAAACCCAGATTTAATTTCATTGAAAGATTATCCATTACATACTCAAATTTTCGAGTGCGAGAAAACGGGTGTATATCCCTAAAGCTGTGCACAACTCTATTTCTACATTTTTTAAGATATACTGGGATAAATGATTAGCGAGTATTTTTGCATTCTACGCATTAGTACATTTACCTGCATCATTACGTATTATGAGCTGACAAGTCGAAAGGTATTTCAGGATCATATCAGAATATAACTATATCGACAAAAACGTAGGCACGTTGATATTGAGCCCTTCTGATTAATCGCCATTTCCCAGTAGTTTTGGTCACTGTTACCCAGCAAGAATTTTTCCTTTTCTATTCAAGCGTTGAATGCTGCTGTAGCTCTTGTTATGGGAGTACGTGGATGATACTTTATCGTGTTCTGAGCCCTTTCCCGCATCACCAGGGGACGAATGAATATGCGGGATGATTTGGAAAATAAATAATCCTTTGTTATTATCCGTCTGTGAATCGTGATCGATGGCGAATGTATATTTGTTATAGTCTCGAAGATGAGAGGTGCGAATTAGGAGGACAAGGGTCGTATCATAGCCAATAAGAAGTTTGAAAGCCAAGTGAATTCATACACGTATAGCCAACCAACGCCAAGTACAGTAGGTAGAGGCGGGTGACTTGAATCAGGCGGGTGGCTTGAAACACACGGGGATTTTTTGCATTTGTTTGTTGGTAGCCCTGGGTGATGATTGTCCGGTTCGTAATCACTCCTTATTGTGTTGTGGTGATTGTGGAAAGCGTCTGGTCTATTTTTTAAATTTTGTGGCAAGTATTTTTTTATTTACCTATATATATTTTTAATTATTCGAAGTATTTTTGTGAAAAGGGATGTTTTTTTGACTTTAAGACGATAAGGGTTGTGTTTCGAATATGGGTAGATTTGACAAATAGAGTTTTTTACTCTTTAGTGTTCTCCAACTAGTTGACTCACCGTTCTACTGTTCCCAATCCCAAATCGACGCTATATTGATAGGCGATTTAAAAAAAGTGTTTTGTAAACTTGGATTTTTGCGGGTGACTTGAAACGGCCATGTTGTTGCTCATTTCCCTCATATTCGAGAGTCTGATTCTACTTCATAGCCTAAGCAGCTAAGACTTTCGTGAATTTTGTTGTTTGTTTGTTTTAGTTCATTATTTTTTTTAATTTATCTTTTTTTTTTATTTTTTTATTTTTTTTTTTCAACACGTGGGTTTATGTATTTGGCTGGAGGTATTACGAAATTGTCCGTCATATTTTGAAATCGGAACAACTAAATAACAACCTCCCTTAGTTGCGTTAAGTGCATGATGATTTTCTAGTACTGAACATGGTAATACATCCCAAAAACAGGCTTTAAGGTTTTTTCGTGCTAGCGGAGAAAATTAGAATGGTTTCAAATATGTGGCTTCATTTTCAATGGGGTTTATTTCTTTATTTGTTCGAAACTTGGCTAAAAAGGAAAAATGCTGGTCCGTAGGATTTTTGAAGACACTGATTTAAAAAATAGAACAAACCCTTAACAATTCCTGTAAATGCTATTTTGTAATTTTTCAGAGTTCCAAAAAAAAGTCTTCTACTTTAAAACCAGAGATTGATTTTTATTTTCCAACTCCGAATGCAATTTCAAGTCATTTTTGGCCATTATTACCTAAAAAACTGCAGAACTTGCTCACTGTTTCAAGTCATTCGACTTTGCAGATGATTTGAATCAGGCACTTATTCTGAAAAATAATTACCTGCACGTCCAAAAAACACTTTTTTTGTTGTTGTTGGTATGGTTCTGTTATCTGAAAGGCCTTCGGCCTTTTAACACCATAACCAAATTTTAATGTGCAAAACTACTGGAACTACAGCTATTGAAAGCTGAAAAGTGTTTCGAGTTACCCGCCTCCACGGTACTTGTTGGGCACACTATGAAGCACTCGTTCATAAAACGTGATAAAAAATCTCACAGCAATGGGACTTTTACCAAAACTTTTGAAATTCAATTTTTTCATCAGATCATTACTTATGAGAAGTTCAAGAGTAAACTAAAAATTCCGGAAATTCGTGCACGAAATTGTGTTCATTTCGTTTAAGTGGATTATTGATACTTTGTACACCAACCGGAATGTACAACGACAGCTTTTTGAACATATCAGACAAATTAGGTTATTGAAAATACTTTGCACTTCATAAATTAATTCAGCTCTTCATGTCCACCCATTGGCTGTATTTCCACCCCCCAATTCGTACTCGACGTCTATTAACAAAAATATAACTAAATAAAAGTCATTCTTTGCGATGTACTTAAAGGTATATATATATATATATATATATATATATATATATATATATATATATATATATATTAAGCTATATCTGTTACCTAGTTAAACATGCTTTATGATGATTAATGTAGTGATGTAAACATACCCCATCGCCGGACGTGTAAGGATATGATGAATCGCTTTCGATCCCTCCAGCATTCTCTACGTAAGAGAAAGCTTGTAAAGGGTCACCTCCACTGCACGCGGAGTCTCCCGAGTCACATTCTACGAGTTGTTCCTCACTGAGTGATACGAGGTTTCCAGTCTTGATGGCATTCTGTCCCTCAATCGCTGCAGTCTGCAAGTACACATTTACAGGTGTGAAAGAAATGTCTACATATAGCGACAGAAGAATAAAGGGGGTTTCAAGTGTCACTAGGGCATCATGCCAGAGAAACCATCAGTATACTAATGCAAAGATTACATCAACATACATCAATAACCAATCAATAAAAAAAATACATCAATGAAAAAATATCAATAACCGACGACTTACCACTAATTCCTGAGAAAACACCCTCGTATAGTTTTATAAATTGTTGCATTATTTATGTTTTCAGATTTTCGACCACTCAAGTTCTTTCCCACATTGTCTCACTAAACGGCCTTAACTAACTGAAGATAAATATATATATTTTTTATGTGGAATGTAATTTAAATTTGCCGCTATTCGCGGAGGTTCGGCTCTACTCGTGAGAGCTCGTGTGTTTACGTGCTCCCACCTTCCCTCTCTATCTCGTTGAGATATATTATCATTGTTGTTTATTCCCGGTATGTGAAAACGTGGTTCTAATAAAAATTGTTCTTTACGCAAGTGAAAGTGTTTTAATATAAGATAAAAACTCCTAAAACCAACAGGTAACGGACTCAAATGCTTTCTGAAGACTACAGTAATTAAAACTACGATTCATCGATCTAGAGAAATTCGAAGATACGCACGAAACCGTAAGTAGGTACCTACCGATGTAATGGCCGAAAAAGATTTTTTTTTCTAATGACATCGGCTCCGTCGAAAAACTGAAAGATAAAGTGAATTTTCCGTTGTGGTTGTTCCATATAAATGTAATTTTCAAATCGCAATCGAATTGCTTGAAACGGTAAATGGTTAAATGGTTAATGGTACTTAAAAGCCTGCAGTCACAGCAAATGCCGCTGAAGTAGCTGCGTGGAATAAAAAAGGATGCTATCGCTCTGCGAATTATTCTCTCAACGATCGACCGAAAACTAATGATGCATGTAATGAATTGTAAAAATTCAAACGAAATGTACATGAAGCTATGCTGTATTTTCGAATAAGATGCAGATCTTAAAAAGACTGATACAATGCTGCAGTTTTTCTTGTATAAATATGATCATAGCTTAGATATGGCTTCAAATCTTAGCAAGTTGGAAAATCTAAAATATGAACTTCAGCTTCTAGATAAAAAGATCGCGGATGAGAACATGATAGGGAAAGTACTTTCGATTTTGCCCCCGTCTTATAGCAGTTTTATGACAGCTTGGAACCTTAAACCCGCAGATGAAAGAAAATATTCGGAGCTTGTTTCTTTTCTTATCAGAATAAAGCATTTCAGGCGCAAATGGCTCTAGTTCTAATAAAAACGTCGCCTTTTATGCTAAAAAAAAAAATGGAAACAGTGCTTTAAAAATCAAAATCAGTACCCCCAGTGAAATATTCGTAAAAAGCGAAACCATTTGGAAAAGAATTGTTTCTTTCGAAATAAAAACAATAATAATAGAAATGGAAACAAAGATAAAAACGAAATGTATAAAAAACATAATAACCATAAATCGAGTGCCGCATTTTTGTCAACCTTAGTTGCAGTAGAAAATAACTCAACAAAATGGATCGCCGATTTCGGTGCTTCCTATCACCTAACGAATAATTTGAGTTTCCTTAGCAATTTTCAAGAAATTACTAAAAATATTGGCACGACGAAAAAACAAGAAATTATGAAAGCAGAAGGCATTGCAAGCGTGAAAGCAGAAAACTGTTTGCTTCGAAATATTCTATATGTACCAACTCTTAGTACAAATTTGCTTTCAATAAATTGCATTACCAAAAATGGAGGAACAGTGCTGTTCACCGATGATAAAATAGAGATTCTGAAAGAAGGAGAGTGTATTCTAGAGGGTCAAAAAACTGAAGATGGTCTCTTTGAAGTCGAATTGCAACGTGCCGATAATGCGTTGATTTCTCCAAACCTTGATGAAGCGATGATATGGCATCGAAAACTCGGCCATCTTAGTCCGGATGGTATGCACAAATTGATAAAAATCAGTAATGGCTTAAAAATAAATCAAAGGTTTTTCGAAACATTTCCCAAAATTTGCGAAATATGTGCCAAACTCGATTTTCATCCAACACTGAGAGGACAAGAGCGACGAGACCTTTAAAAATCGTACATACTGATCCCTTATGCCCCATAGAGCCATGTACTTGGGACAATAAACGATATGCCATCACGTTTATCGATGATTATACAAATTTTGCAATAGTATATCTCCTGGAGGGGAAATATGAAGTTTTCTCCATCATTAAGGAATACGTTGAGTTGGTGGAGTCTAAGTGGTGCCTCAGACTATCGAAACTAAGATGCGACGGTGGAAAAGAATATATTAACAGAAATGTACTTGGATACTGTAAATCAAAAGGTATTGTCATAGACAAAAATATACCATACTCACCTCAGTTGAACGGAAAAGCAGAGCCCTTCGGACGGTCATTAATGAACAAAACCAGAGCTTTGTTGTCCGATTCGCAACTTGATAAGGAGTGGTGGGGAGAAGCAGTAGTCACTTCAACTTATCTGCTGAACCGGAGCCCTTGTAGTGCAACTGAATTGACGCCAGCTGAACACTGGTATGGAAAAAAGCCGAACCTCTCAAGACTCGAAATCTTTGGAGAAGTTGCCCATTCAAAAAATTTGGGATACTTAAAAAAACTTGATAGTAGGAGTTCAAAATTAATTTTCGTGGGATATGCTCCAAATGGGTACCGCCTACTGGATATGGAGAAACGCAAAATTATAATTTCAAGAGATGTAAAATTCGAACAAAATGAAGCAGATCTACGCTCCAATGAATTGTTTCCTCTTATTCGAATTGAAGAAATGGATCCTGAAACAAAGAAAATCGATGAAAATCCTGACTAAAAACGTGAAATGTCTCCTGAAATTCACCAAGAAACACAATTGCTTGATAATACTACCGTAGATGAACCAAGTCTGTTACACCAAGAATTTGAAAGTGATGCTGACCCCGATGAATTTGAAGGCTTCTCGGATGTTTCACAAAACTTACAAATTGAATCTGAAGGTATTCAAGAAACAAATCAAGAGCTCAAGAAGAGAGATGGAGGCCCGGATGCTGAATCCGAAGGGGAGATGGAGATTTATGGAAGAGGGAAAAGAATGAAAACCAAACCTACCAAGTTCGATGATTTCGTTTTGCTCACCTACGTTGAAGCTGTCACTGGATCTGACTGTGAAGCATGGAAAGCTGCTATTAAGGAAGAGTGGAACTCACTGAATAAAAATAAAACTTGGCGAGTGATTGACAAAACTTCCGTTGAAAATCATAAAATATTAAGTAACCGATGGGTTTTTAAGATAAAAGATGACGGAACATATAAAGCCCGTTTAGTAATACGTGGATGTGAACAGAAGAGTGGAGAAGATTTTAATGAAACCTACAGCCAAGTTTTTGCTACCAGTCCACTTAAGGTGGAATTTCCCTGACGCGGCCGGCGGCTGGCCTCCGCGGCTACATGGTCTTGAAAACCGCTACATGACAGCCGCCGCGGCTGCGGCCGGACTGGTCGAGGGAGCAGTCCAGCCGCGCGCCTACGAGGCTAGGGTATGCAGTCCCGCAATGTTCTCTCCCCTCATAATTATACATCCCTCTGAAAAGAGCGACTTGGTTGTGCATTCACAACCAATTGTTACTCATAATAAAAAAAAACTCTGCCAAACTAGCACATAGCTTCCTCATCCCTGACGTTCGCGCATGCGCATGGGCTTGAAATACCTACTTATATGGTACCATCTAGGATTTACCCCGCATCCCTGAAAACCGATCGAATATCGAAATCCGACCAAAACTTTAGAATTTGAGGCTGTTATGACAATTATTACCTCAAAGTTAGGGCGACTTTTTCTTCAGCAGAAATAGGTACTGGAACTTGTGCTGTACCATATTTCGTGAGGTCTTTTCTCACCAACGAAACGATGTGGTGAAATTTTTTTTAAATACATTTCTATTTGTGATAAAGGTGATATATATGGTGAAATGTGGTGAAATTTTTTTAAATACATTTTCATTTGAGCTAAAGGTGATACAATATTACTTAAAAAATGACAATGTTACGACCCCCTACAAGAAAACTTGTGCAGGGGGTCGGAGTGCTGACTCATCTTAATTATCAACATACGTCATATCAACATACGTAATGTATCTTACAAATATATATATATATATATATATATATATATATATATATTATATATATATATATGTATATATATATTTTAATATACTCGTATATATACGAGTATATTAAAAAAAATATAAAATAAAATAACCATCAAAATTTACCGGGATATCGACGAAAAACATAAATACATTGAAAATGTACCACGGAAACGAAATTGTACTTCGATGAAATCGGTCGAATACATGATTCGAAATTCCAAAAGGCATACTTAAAGGGTTGAAATGAAATACTTTGTCAATTTATTTTTAAAAACAAGTAGCGAAACCTGTTTCCCCTTCAAGGAGGATGGGAGAGAATTAAAACGAGAGACCCCTCAAAATGAATACAACCTCTGTCCCATTGCAGTGTTCATTCTCGGCGTAAGCAGGGTGATCTCATCAGCTGCCCTCGTAATACTGAGGTTCCTTTTAAGCTTACCACTACAGAACTACTTATAAATAAATATCAAAGTAGTTTTTTCTGCAATTTTTCTTAAATCTAGCATTGCGAACTCCTTGAAAATTGACGAAGTCGGGAATCTGATCGGTTTTTTAAGCAAAATGTTAATTAGGCTTTTCTGAGTGATTGCTAGGGGATTTGATTTTGATTCAAATGTTGAATCCCATGCCACTACACCTTAAACCAACAAGGAATGAACCATTGCTTTGTAAAATAATTTTTTTAGCTTCATGCTCATAAAATGTTTGAAGTTCAGCCGAAAGAAAGATCTGAAACGTTGTTCATCATTTATCAGGTGGCAGTCGACGAGAATGTTGAAAAAGCCCTCTTCTGTCCGAGTTGAAAACATGGGTGCGTGAGGCTCCTTGCCCATCAACAATAATTCCTCCTCTGCCAACAAAAGGGCCACAACAATATTCTCGCTCGACATGATCGAAATCGAAACTGGAGCCTAGGTATGCGGCCGCTGGCCGCCGCCGCGGCCGCGCCTCTCTGAGAAAACTCTCTTTCACAGCGCGGCGCGGCCGGCGGCTGAGTATCTGCATTTCTCTACGGCGATTTAGACGAAGATATATTTATGGATCTCCCAGAAGGTTTCAAACAAGCAGGAAGAGTTTTGAAACTTCAAAAGGCTCTTTATGGCTTAAAACAAGCGCCCTTAAACTGGAATAAGACAATAACCGCAGTTCTACTAGCGAAAGGACTTATTACCAGTAAAATTGAAAAATGTATTTTCAAGCATAAAGAGAAAGAAATTTTTCTAGCCATTCATGTAGACGATGGGTTGGTGAAAACAGAAATGAAAAAACTCGATCTTCTTAAAAAACTCGAAAAAGAATTTGAAATGACAACAGTTGAAAATCCGAAATCAATGTTGAGAATAGAACTAAAAATTGATACCGACTGCATAAAACTTCACCAACCAACGTATGCCACTCAAGTTATCGAAAAGTATGGAATGGAAAACTGCAAGGATGCCAGTACCCCGATAGTTCCTCAAAATATTAAGGGTCAAATTTCCCATTATGAAAAAAGACCAGTGAAGTTCCCGTACAGAGAAGCTAATGGAAGTCCCCTTTATCTTACCAATAAAACAAGGCCGGACATAGCATTTGAAGTAAGCTACGGTAGCAGGAATGTGGAGAATCCATCGAATGAGGATGTGCCCAACATGAAGAGGATACTTCGCTACGTCAAAGGCTCATTACAAAATGGAATTGTGTATCATCGCGAAGAGGAAAACATGTCAAACAAACCGTAAACCTTGGAAGCCTACAGTGATGCGGACTTCACCGGAGATCTTGGCTCAAGGAAGAGTACAACAGGGTACATACATCATAATGTTTGGAGGAGGCCCAACAAGCTGATGCTCAAGAAAGCAGTCTATAGTTGCTGTGTCTACTACAGAATCGGAGTATATTGCATCAACCGAGTGTGCTCAAGAGGCCCTGTACCTAAAATAGAAGAGATAACCGGGAAGCAAGTGAATGTGAATATTAACATAGATAATCAAAGTAGTATAAAGTTGATTCAAAACGGAATAGTAAATAAAAGGTCAAAACATTAATTGTGAAGTACCGATTCATTGAAGAAAAAGTTAAAAACAAAATGATTTCTGTAAAATACTGTCCTACCAATAAGAATATTGCAGATGGTCTGACTAAAGCACTAGCCTCAAATAAATTCAAATTATTTAGGAGAGAAGTTGTTGAAAATATAGAGTAGGGGCCAAGAACTTGTGAAAATATTCAATAAATTCAATTTCTTGGAAAATGTTGAAAAAAAAGTATAGGTATACAAATATATACAAATATAAATTGTTTTTTGCTTACTGTTTTTATTTACTTTTAATAGTTGTCGTTCTAAAAATCTATTTTATTGAAACACTGCTCATTTTATTGGAAGTTTTATGCTTATTTTGAAATGTATCAAGTAATTATAAATAATGTTAACTGAATTATACTATATGGCAAATTTTGTCAAATTGAAATTAAGGAAGAGTGTGGAATGTAATTTAAATTTGCCGCTATTCGCGGGGGTTCGGCTCTACTCGTGTGAGCTCGTGTGTTTACGTGCTCCCACCTTCCCTCTCTATCTCGTTGAGATATCATTGTTGTTTATTTCCGGTATGTGAAAACGAGGCTTTAATAAAAATTGTTCTTTACGCAAGTGAAAGTGTTTTAATATAAAATAAAAACTCCTAAAACCAACATTTTAGATGATTCTTTTAAATCAAAATAATTGTTGATACCGAAGGAGAAAGAGCATACAATATCCTGCCTTTTTTGTATTATACAGCAAATGATCAACCTATCCCTGCACGTCAATGTTGCATTGTGATTCTCAGTCGTGTTTTTGCCTTCTTTTCAATATTTCAAAAATGTTTTTGAAACGTTATTGAATGTGAATTATTCAAATGTGGATGTTTTCTTATCTCTGACTTCCGATTTAGAAAGTTTTCATTTACTTCATAGTTTCACAATATACAACAACAAGACGCACATATTTCACCTACTTTTTGAAATAGACCTGCAACGATTTGTAAACGGTTTCGGGCGTTGGAAATTTCCTATTAGTACAATACACCTTTGAGATTGTAGGTAAAAATATCTCAAAAGTATGTGCTTTTGGAATATTTCGTAAATAAATGTTTTAACTAGTTATACTTATACTAACTATATATATATATATATTATTTCCAAGCCAAATGAAACCTTTTCCAAGTCGAATGAAACCTTTTCCAAGTCAAATGAAACCTTTTCCAAACCAAATGAAACCTTTTCCATATCAAATGAAACCTTTTCCAAACCAAATGAAACCTTTTCCAAACCAAATGATACCTTTTCCAAATCAAATGAAACTTTTTCCAAACCAAATGAAACCTATTGAGAAAATGAGTGAACTGAGGTACCTAGATAGGTCCACTTCAGTAATCCTATGCCTGAAATTCATCGAATTTTCATTTTGTCAACGTCTTTCTATGATAGGTACAATTGCATCAACCTGCAACTTGCAGGGTACCTATCTATCTAGGTACCTCAGTTCACTCATTAACGAATTTTTGAAGAAAATTAAGCTGTTGTTCTCGCCTCAAAATTTGTAGAATGTGAATTTTTGAAAAAATTTTATGCAGAAACCCGTTTCAAGCTATTCTGAATCATATTCTGAAGTTTAACGCATTATTTTTTTTTTTTGTATGTATGTATGTGTCATTCCAGACGATAACTGTCCGTAGAATTTTGCCAGAAACTTCAAACAAATTTTAAAATGTTAAGGACACAAAACGAAAGTTCAAGTTCGTTGGCCAGCATGATCGGATTACATCTTTGGGTTGAAATTTTCAAAAATGTAGTCAACAATTTCAAAACAGCCTGTTTTTTGCGATTTGTGCGAAATAATTTTTTCAGCATACTAACATGTGGTATATTCGGAATCAGCGTAAAATTTCCTATAAGAATATGTATCAAGTATTCAAAAATTTCAAAGTCAAAAATCGAAATAATGCCGTTCGCTAATTGTAAAAGTCGGTAATATTTGCATGAAAGAAACATTGTCCAAATTCAGATTGAACTACTCTTATGTAGCGACTGAAATGTCTAAGATTTCTTCAAAAAATCGCTTATGGGGTCATGCTGCATGACTGGACTTTTTTCTCAATAGGTTTCATTTGGTTTGGAAAAAGTTTCATTTGGTTTGGAAAAGGTTTCATTTGGTTTGGAAAAGGTTTCATTTGATATGGAAAAGGTCTCATTTGGTTTGGAAAAGGTTTCATTTGACTTGGAAAAGGTTTCATTTGGCTTGGAAATGATATATATATATATATGCGACCGTTAAAACTAGGATTGAGTTCTTTGATGTATGAAACGGATTCGTAGGAGGCCCCCGACCCTTCAAACCCACTCTTAAAATTTCTGAACAATGTCGGTCTCGTATCTGTCTGTAATTCTGCAAATCCTTTTAAAAGACTTAAAATAGAAGGTTACGTTCAGATTTAGAAGAAATTTTCGGGTAATGTGTGTGTTGAGCTATATAGGGTTTGCTCCAAGTTTCACTGTTAACAAATTAATACTGAACTCCGCACATACGCCAACATAATAAGCATGAATCAAATCCTTGTAACAAGCATGAACTCAACATTTTTCATTTGATTTGGTTGAATTTATCGAGGATCATTCAGATAATAATCATAACGCTGAAATTATTTATTTCTTAGTTCTTCATTATTTATTTATTCATTCATGGGTGTACAGACGATAACTCCCGTAAAATACTCCGTGAAAAATTCGTTCCAACCCAGAAAAATCCGTATTGGAAAAAGACAGTTCAAGTTCGTTGGCCAACACGATTGACCCAGAATTTCAGGCTCATATTTACAATTTAGTGGACCAAAAATTGGTAAAAAATCGGCTTTTTTTACTAAAGAGCATATGGGTTGCCACAGTCTAAGTATTGTTGAGCGCTGAGTCGATTGCAACCACTCCCATGTCACTAAGATCATAAGTGAGTAATAAAATCAGTTTTTATGTGAAAAATGCCCATAATTGACCGGATTTTGACAATAGGGCATGTGAAGTGTCACAGTTAAAGTATTCTTCAGCGCTGAATCGATTGCTACCACTCCCAGATCTCTCAGATTTATCAAAAAACTAGAAAATCTATTTTTAGGTGAAAAATGCCCATAATTGACCACATTTTTGAGTTCGGCTGCGTGTTCTAAAGTTTTCTTTGCGATATGGCCAAACGGATAACCCCTATATTTTATACAGGACATAGTTGGCCTCAATGATCAGAATTTAAGTGCCTAATGCATATGCAATGATATCCACAAGATTTCATTGAAAATTCGCTCTTTTAGTTATGCTACATGACTGAGTATATTTTTCACCCCGAAAGTGAAACACCGCTTTCTCTACCTGTAGTTTGACTTGGAAGCAAAAACACTACGGGGCGCTTCTTGTAAGATATTCATACTCGTAGTAGGTGTAAAATCTGGATTCAGGTAGACCTTACCCTAGACAACGCATATTGGTATACATTTTTGTTTTCTTAGAAATATTCTTGAGTAATTTTGTGTTTTGTTGTAACTGATATTTCTTGAAACTAGACGGAACACTCCACAACCTTCGGAATACCATAATTTCATAAGCTTTAATAAGCCGATCATTGTTACTCTTATACTTACAGTGCTAAACGCCCAGCAGCTTCCGCAATTATTACCCTGAAATTTGACCGGCGTGACTGCTCCTTTCTGCCTCCAGTCTACCGAGGATGGTGCTGTTAGGTTAGACAGCTCGTAGAGTGTTGTCTTTCCTGATTTTGATATACCTCCATTACTATATCCCTTGAACTTCTCTGATACTTCGATCTCCAACTGAAACAAACAGTTCATATTCTTATGTCTGTAAACGGAATAACACCATTGATGGCTTATGTGATTATTCTTTCGTGATCGGTTGACATTGGTACTCATCTGTATTTAAACTCTAAAATGTTCAAAAAAATGTGTGCACCTACCGACTTACATTGCAACATGAATGAAATTTATATCGGCATTAGGAAGAACTTCTGCGTAGTTCAGTTTGTTTGTTCAGTAAGTCCTGTGCTGTGCTTCTGTGAATATTGTAGATGAAAAGACACGAAATAGTTGAAAATAGTATGGATGTGTTATATACCATAGTTTCGATCCAGCGACTTATTAATTCTTGAGGAAATGTTGGTAGGTGGCAGTAAGTTGCATTAGGTAAATTGTGCAATAAATAAGATGATAATGGTAAAATGAATAAATAAATTCACACACACACACACACACAATTTTTTTTTCTTTTAGAAACCTCCCCTCAAAGACGGAGGGGGCACGCCATTAAATTGAAAAATAAGCAAATAAAATAAAAAGTGGGGAGGACGCCCAGGTTTACCCGATGCCGGCTCTAGGGATAAGGGAAGTTGCAGGACGAGGAGGAAGGATGGGATGAAAGGAAGTGCCCCTATAAAATGACCACCAGTTCAAGTAAGATCCCCTCAGGACGCGGGTGGTGATACCACGGAGTACTCCTGCCGAGATGCCCAACTCGAGTAACTCCGTGGCGCTTTTCCCGCACCACACCCCGCGCCATGACACGGTCGCGGCAATGACCTTGATGTTTTTAGGTGCCACTCCTTTTAGCTCAGAAATCGCTTGGCGCAGATCATTTCTATCATATTTACTTTTCTTAGCCCGCCAGGTCTGCTCCATGTCCACGCTGCCACTGACAACCTGGACATCCAGGATTATGGCAGACCCATCGGGCT
The DNA here is from genome assembly GCA_030762985.1 of Adelphocoris suturalis. NCBI lineage: Eukaryota > Metazoa > Arthropoda > Insecta > Hemiptera > Miridae > Adelphocoris > Adelphocoris suturalis. Next base: position 109,168,804 of record CM061040.1, on the reverse strand, counting down.
TGATCGCAACGATATCTGGCTTCTTGCCCCGGTCACTCGGCATGTGGTATAGTCTCTCCCTTTCGACATCCCAACCGCTAGATGACAAAGCACCTGCTATCTGCTTGGCAACCGCATCGTGACGTAAAATGCGGCCACCGTGAGTACGAGGACACTGCTGCACCACATGATAAAGATTCTCATTTTTACTCCGACAGGCACGGCAAAGGGTGTCTACTGTCCCGCGACTACTCCTCGAACACCTCACCGAGGTGGCTAACGTAGCCACCCGGACGGCGTGAAAATGGCGATAGTCGCGGGCCCCAATGCCCTCTGAAGCCCATTCCACCCACTGGGTAGAAATGGGGGATTCAGAGCACTTTCGGAGTTCTTTACCGTCTACTGACTCATGCAGTGCAGCAGAAAACTCAGCAGATGAGCTGGGTTCTGGAGCAGTTGGTGTTGCTCATTCGCACCACAATAAATGCTGCGGGACAAAGTCCAGGTCAGCAGCAGTGCGGGCGACCTCCCAGCTCGAGCCCCTATGGGCAAGCAGGCGCTGGCGGCGTAAAGATGGGATGCTGGCAGAAAGAGAGACAATACCGAGTCCACCGGCCTTGACCAGTGCGTGGATGTAAGCACTTGGGACACCAGGTGGAAAGCCTAGCCAAGAGCGCACAGCAGAGCAAACTTCACGATCTAACTCAAGCAGCCTCCCCGCAGTAAGCCTGCCAAAGACTAACCCAGAGGTAAGCTTCGGCAGTAAGTATGTGCGTAAGAGGCGCAGCTTCTGCTGTGGCTTCAATGGAGCCTTGGTGACACGAGCTAATGCTCCACCAAGGTCCACACGGCTTGCAGCTATAGTAGCCACACCCATGAAGTCGACCCCAAGGTATAGCTCTCTCAGGTTTTAGAAGTGCAAAATGAGCGGGACGGCGCTGCAGTGGGGCGATGCGAGACTGGGCCGTTTGCGGCCCCCTCCCCTCCTCTTCTCCCTCTCATAGGTGAATTCGCCGATCGTGATTCGCGGTTCCCTCTTCACCACGTGCTCCCACGAATCACGATCCGCGAATTCACCTATGAGAGGGGGAAGAGGAGGGGAGGGGGCCGCAAACGGCCGAGTATCCCACCACCCCGCCACTGCACAGTCCCTGGTCCTTTTGTACTTCTAAATCCTGAGAGCTCTATACCGCCAGACCTCCAACACGGATCGGGCAGGGATGGAAGTTTGTCCTAAGACAAAACACTCCTCATCCACTACCTTCACCTTATGCTGGCGACCCGATGGGACCAAGGAGACCGACCCACACACACACACACACACACACACACTTTTTTTTTTTCTTTTTTTTTAGAAATCTCCCCTCAAAGACGGAGGGGGCACGCCATTAAGAAAAAGAAACGAAAAAACTAAATTAAAAAGTGGGGAGGACGCCCAGATTTACCAGACGCCGGCCCTAGGGATTAGGGAAGTTGAGGAAGATGGAGGAGGGAGAGAGGGATGAAAGGAAGTGCCCCTATAAAATGACCACCAATTGAGGTAAGAGCCCCGAAGGACGCGGGTGGTGATACCACGGAGCACTCCTGCCGAGATGCCCAAATCGAGAAGCTCCGTGGCACTTTTCCCGCACCACACCCCACGCCATGACACTGTCGCGGCCATGACCTTGATGTTATTAGGCGCCACTCCCTTTAGCTCAGATATCGCTTGTCGCAGGTCGTTCCTATCATATTTACTTATTTTAGCCCTCCAGGTCTGCTCCATGTCCACACTGCCACTGACAACTTGGACATCCAGGATTATGGCAGACCCATCGAGCTTGATGGCAACGATATCTGGCTTCTTGCCCCGGTCACTCGGCATATGGTACAGTCTCTCTCTCTCTCCACATCCCAGCCGCTGGATGACAGAGCACCTGCTATCTGCTTGGCAACCGCATCATGACGTAGAATGCGGCCACCATGAGTCCGTGGACACTGCTGCACTACATGATACAGGTTCTCATTTTTACCCCGACAGGCACGGCAAAGGGTATCTACAGTCCCACGACTACCTCTAGAACACCTCACCGCAGTGGCTAATGTTGCCACGCGGACGGCATGAAAATGTCGGTAGTCGCAGGCCCCAATGCCCTCTGAAGCCCATTCAACCCACTGGGAGGAAATGGGGGATTCAGAGCACTGTCGGAGTTCTTTACCATCCACTGAATCATGCAGAGCAGCAGCGAACTCAGCAGATGAGCTGGGTTTTGGAGCAGTTGGAGTTGCTCGATCGCACCACAACAACTGCTGTCTGACAAAATCAAGGTCAGCAGCAGTGCGGGCGACCTCCCAGCTAGAGCCCCTTAGGGCAAGCAGGCGCTGGCGGCGTAAAGATGGGATAGCGGCCGAGAGAGAGACAATACCGAGCCCACCGGCCTTGACCGGTGCATGGATATAGGCACTTGGGACACCAGGTGGAAACCCTAGCCAAGAGCGCACAGCAGAGCGTACTTCACGGTCTAACTCAAGCAGCCTCCCCGCAGTAAGCCTGCCAAAGACTAACCCATAGGTTAGCTTTGGCAGTAAGTACGTGCGAAGGAGGCGCAGCTTCTGCTGTGGCTTCAATGGAGCCTTGGTGACACGAGCTAATGCTCCACCAAGGTCCACACGGCTTGCGGCTATAGTGGCCACACCCATGAAGTCGACTCTAAGGTACCGCCAGACCTCCAACACGGAACGGGCAGGGATGGAAGTTTGTCCTAAGACAAAACACTCCTCATCCACTACCTTCACCTTATGCTGGCGACCTGACGGGACCAAGGAGACCGACCCACACTTAGCTGGGTTGACCACCAAACCTCACCTGGCTAGCTGCTCAGCAAATGCGTTGAGGGAGATCTGCAAGCCCTCACGGGTTTCTGCGAGTAGGATGACATCATCAGCAAAAGCCAATGCACCTACTCGCACCCCAGGGGCGGCTCGCACCCCAGGGGCTACACACACACACACACACACACACACACACACACACACACACACACACACACACACACACACACACACACACACACACACACACACACACACACACACACACATATATATATATATATATATATATATATATATATATATATATATATATATATATATATATATATATATATATATATATATATATATATATATATATTTATTTATTATCTCTCACCCATATCTTCAAAAGTGATAATCAAAATTTGATGAATCAATGAGCAATTAATACATGTTGCAAGTCATTCAAATTTATTGCGAGGGATTCATTTTTTTTCTTTTGGTGTTTGCAGTTTTTTTTTTTTTTTTTTTTTTTTTTTTTTTTTTTTTTTTTTTAACACAGTATTAATTTTTACACTTTCAGCTATACTGTTTTCATATATTTTTGAATATTCTAGTTCATAGTTCATTCATTTTTCTAAAGTAATTATATGCTAATAAATTTAAATAATGTAATACATTTTTGGTGTTAATCGTAATTATTTATTAATTCCTATCTAGCAGATTTTTTTTTTTTAATTCAATCAATTTATATGTACCTAGCTCTTAAAGTTTTGCCCGACGAACTGGATCATTGTTTTGGAATGTTTCTGGAAATGAACGGATTTATAATTTTTTTAAAATATCAAACCCCAGGTTTTATCATTTGGAATGACACAAACGATACGAAAATACACTAACTAACAACAACACTAACTAAATTCAATTTAATTTTCAGCTGAATTTCGTTTTTTCTTCGTAGTCATTTTTTCCTGTATTCATAGAATGTTGATCCAAATGAGTCCATACTTATCAAGATTCATGTACCTCTGGTAACCACAAGCTATAGCGAAACGTGAGAAATACTTGCAAGTCGCAGCACTTTCTCAAACTTCTCCAGATTTTTTGAAATTATCTCGGATGGGAGGGACCGTCGCAAGACAACTAACTAGAGAAGGCACCAAATCGATCTACTGAAAAGGACTGTAAAATCTGGTTGGAAAAAATGGCATATCCTCTCTTTCATCTCTTTTGGAGTACAAAATATGTGTGATATCATAAAAAACAGATAAAATACAAGGAACGATATATTGCTATTTCTTTTGTTATCACCAAATCAATATATATATATATATATATATATATATATATATATATATATATATATATATATATATATATATATATATATATACCCACTAGTAGTACGAATCAGTACTACCATTTGGATCCATTATTGCCTTGATTCAATACTACTCGTTCGTTACTCAAGCGGAATAATTAAATATAATCCTGTATAGAATAATCCCCGCAAATGAAGATATTTCTTCCAGTAGTTACATAAAGTTCTTACCATATCGGCGAAATGGTTCACAGCTAGGAAGTAGGTAACGAGTCCTTCCTCAAATAGTCGGTTGTGTTGGTTAATTTTATTTACATTATCTTCGTATATCATTCTCCTCAACTTGTCGTGTTCGCCATCGTATGATTTATTATATTTGGCCTTGAAGTTCAGCCAGTCGTTCGGCGAATCTGGTAACACGGCAGCCATACTGACGCTCAGCAAGCAACATAATGCGAGGACGGTTTTCATGATATTTTTGAGAAGATACGTTGTTCAGAGAGAAACAGCGATGATTGAAAGAGATAGCTGCAAGTGATCAGATTCAATATCAATGGAAGTTTTAATGTATAGCTACAATAACAGATGAAAAAATATGAAAACATACACTGCGTGTAGTTTATGGGGCTTACAACAACTATTCCATCATTAAAGTTGTGTGCGGCACATTAATTTTCCTCATTTTTTAGGTGGTGGCAATCTGGGGGCAAATGCAGTGCGATCCAAGGGATTTTCCTTAAGTTGGACTTCAGAAAAAACTTGTTTTTCACCATAAAGGTAGTATATTTGACCGCTAACGCATACATTGCTTAACAACATGTTTTTTAGCTACCGTTTGCTGAAAAATTAAGAATCTCTCATTCTACGTTTCATAAGAGTTTGTACCTCTACTTTAGTTACTAGTTACGTTAGTTGGACACATGAGGTGGCTTTTTTTTTAGTGATTTTGCTACAAAATCCACTATTGATCTAAAATTTCAACTGTTATGTTCTCATCTTCTCACAGTTAGTGAGAACTTGATGTAATGAATATTTTTTCCCCCTTCAGATATGATTAGTGTGGAACCCTTACTTGATCGTCAAAGTCAGAATAAATACCTCGGCCCAGTAGTTGTTCATAATCATGGACAGCACTGGCATAGTAGTTGGACAGTTGGTTCATTTTTCCGTCTTAACAATGGATACGGTTCTTTTGCCGATTTTGCATCCCCTTCCCGGTCAAATAAATTATCGCTACCTACTTACTGTGGGAACATTTGGCGTATTTTTTGAGTAGAAACAATTTTATTCACTTAGTTTTCAAAGTGGCCGTAGCCGAACGTTTAGAGTTTCTACTGATTTTGGCAAGGAAGCATGGTCAAGGCATAATAAGGTTTTCCTGGCTGTCTGGAGTTGTTATGTAAAAGTGATTGTTCTTCAAATTTGAATTATTTACCAAGTATCTATCCTGGAAATTGACCAATGGAGTGGATATTATATAAATGTCCAACTCCTGGGCCATTAGCTCTTTTGGACGGCCTTTTCGTAAAATAAATATCCACCCTGAAGGTCTGTTTCCTAGATGGATACGTTGAAAAATAGCTCAACTTCACTGTGAAAGCATTGGAATAAACAAAAATCACCATAATCAGGGAAACGTTATTAATAAGACCATGGTTGCTTTTGAACATCAGAAAGAAATAGCAAATGCCCTGAGACCACCACTTTGGAAACGAACTAAACAAAGTAGTATCTAATCAATCATTTTACTAAGGTTTCCCACATGGAATGGCGATAATGGGTTTTGCAGGGAAAGGTGAAAGGAGTGTGTGATTTTGTAATAAGGATAAACTGATAAACTGTTCAAATATATAGGACCATATCTAACTACTCGGCCCGTTAACCCAATGTATTGTATAGTAGTAATGTATACTATATATAGTACGTATGTAGTGTTATGTAATATATGATTTTGAAATAACAGTTTTCTATTACTTACCACCGGTTGGACCAGTTTGACTGTGCATTAACTGGTTCATCCTGCAGTATTATATACTAGATGGACTCTCGTTATCTCGGACATTTGTGATTTACTGGTCTGACGTCCTTTCAGTCCTTGGTTGGAAGTTCCTCTCCGATTGAGACTGGTATATCTGGTAAAAAAATTAAATTTTATCAGGTGAGGACTCACTACAAGTCAGAACTGTCGTAAGTCATTTCATCAGTTTATTAAACAGAAAAATCGCTTGTCCATTACCATCATACCAGAAGGTCATTTTTAATTATTCCTGACTGCTGAAAATAATAATAAATTAATTATTACCATCAGATTTTTTCACTTGTTAAAACATTTTTCCTCGTGGTATTTGGTTATCGTGATTTACCTATTCCTTATATTCTTTCAAATTGTACCTAATATGCTACAAGTTCTAAATTAATTAACATGAAATATGACTAACTGTGTAATATGGTTCGATCATCGTAGCATATAAAGAAGTCTTGGTTTATTATCTTCAATAATGAACCGTTGTAATCGGCCAAGAAAAAGTTGCGACCTCCTTCAACATCTGTTGATTTACGTTTCACAAGTAGATTGTACAGTAATTGTAGTTAGTACAGTAATGAAACATAACCATATGAGCGAATTTACATTCTTCCCAGCTTAAATATATAAATTTTATATCCATTGGCATTCGAGTATTTTTTGTACGTAGAAACTTTAAACTAGTTATAGAAATTTTTTTTTAATTACCGAAAATACATTTATTGTTCAAATAATGATATATAATGACAACCAATTTCAAGATTTCAACCATTCCTAGCAGTTTTTGCAGATTTATTATAATATTTAAATGAAATTTGAATACAGTTTTCGGACAATTTTGTGAATGAATGGGTACCTGAATGTTATAATTCGTAGTGGGTAAACTTACTTCATTAAGATTCTGACGTATAATTCATATTTCTTAAACCCTCGATTTTTGAAGAGCGGCTCGGATTTTTCATCTATTCGATGTTATGATGAATAATTATTGTCTGAAATGACACATTGAAACAAATTAGCCACTGAAAAGCCCTTGTCAGATGTTCTGTTCGCATTCATCCCTTTTATTCGTATTCTACCTGTTCCGAAAGCGCACCATTTAGAATTTCATAACGATAAGTCTATCAAGAAAGAAATTTGCCTCAGAGGTCCCTCGCAGACCTTTCTGCCTTCACACCTTTTCATCTTTATCTACGCGTCTCAAAGGGGCTCCATTTTAAATTTCAGCACCATAGGCCGTTTATGAAACAAATCAGGCTCAGACATCCCACAGCTGATCAATGTGTCATCATGCTCTGTAATTGTATTCTAGATAGTATTGTATCTACAATTACAGCTCAATAGGGTAATTATAAAATAAATTAGATTCACGGGTTCCTTAGCATAACTCACCTTCATAACCGATTTGCATTGTTGGCCGAACGAGAGGATGACTTAGTCATGAAAATTACTACGTTGATTTAGGCACCAATAGATAGAAAATCAATGCAATTGAATATAACATCTACACTTTACTAATCCCTCTGATATAAATATATCCCATATAGATACCATATAGATAGGTACATCTTATATATACCATATAGATGATATGGTGATACATATGATGAAAATGAATAATATAAATCAGATACTTGAGCTTCATTAGTCCATCAATAGGTTATATATATTTTAACAAACTCATTCTCGCAAAATCAAATCCTTAGGAGTTATATCAGTTGATATGATCGTCGTGGAATGTACCTACTACGTTCGCACCTGTTCTGATTGCGCTCGTGTTTAAGATCATTTTTCCGGTCAAAATATAAAATCGAAAACTTGATGGCAAATTTATAGAAGATAGGTAATGCTTTTGGCTTATTATTTTCAATAATGAATCTTCCTATAATCAGCCAAGACAATACGATCTTAAATCCACCTAAACATTTGAGTTTGTTGGTTTTCGTTACTCAATCCATTCAGTACCTATCGCTCCTATCCGAGAACGGAATATTTTATAAAAATTCTGGCTTCACTACCGTGTTTAGCGTCAAAAAATCTTTGAAATTATGTGTAACATGGCAAACAAGGGAAGGGGAGATTCCAATTACCCACACCTTTGGGTAAGCACTCCAATAACAGTTGATTTTTTTTAAATTTTTCATTGGATGTAAATTAGTCACCCCAAAAACGTTCCACAAGTTTCACTTCGATATCACGAAACTGTGGAGAAAAATTGAGGGAAAGGGTATCATTCGGGACACCCCAATGTCTTTGGTTCAAATCATAATACCCCAGGGAGGGGTTTTATGTAATATTATTGGGTGGAAATGAATAAATGACGAAGGGAAGATGACCATGATTGAAGTCAACTGTATTTATGATCTCTGACGTAATAAGCTCACAGCCTACTATATATAACTGAACATACATTCAAATATACGCAATTTAATATTATAAATATTAATTCACTAACACAACATGTTCTTTCTCTCTTTTTTTTTATCCCGAAAATATGAACCGTTATTAATTCTTAAGTATTCAGAATCATATTCTAATTACATTCACTTACTTGTACAACATATACTTATATATATATATATATATATATATATATATATATATATATATATATATATATATATATATATATATATATATACTTATATATATATATTGTTTTTCAAATCCAGAAAATGTGAACCGTTTAGTCTTTTTTAAAGTTCGACCTCGGCATTCCTTGTTGGATTATCATTGGAATTACCTATTAGGATCTAAATCACGCTCAGTTACAGATGGATCAGTCTCCTGATCGGATAAGTCTATGGTCGAGAGTTTCCATAGTTGGTGGTGTTTTTTTGTGTTGGAAACCGATGTTATCTATAAAATATTATTTTTTCCCCCTGGTTTCCGCGAGTTGCTATATGTGAAATATTTCTATGATCGTAGGCTAAGAAGCTATAAACATTGAAAAACTCGTCCATTCGGGCCTCCCTTCGCCCCCTGGACCCCCCGGTTGATTTCCGCTTTGAGCCTTCGGCTAAAAAGCTAAAACATGGAACATGCTTTCTTCCCGCTAATTCGTGAATGAAAATAAATTTAAAACTACGACATGAATAGAAGAACAAGTAAAAAAGAAATGCGTGATGAATCGAAAGCTTTCCAACGAGTGGAGAACGATTTTTGTCTGGTGAAAACTAAAGAAGTTTCATTTCATCAGCAACGGCTTGGTCGTACGTGAAAATGAAAAGAAAAACCTTGATGGGAAAAACAAAAGATCATGGATATGTCTAGTACCTACTGGTTACTAGTTGGTACCTACTACTCAATTGTATACCAACCATGTAGTGCCTTCTTTTCACAAGATTATTCCATTATGGTTACAAAACAATATTAGTTTTTAACTTAGAGTAATAAATCAGCATTCCTTGACACTGCAATGGCTTAGAGGTCATGAAATGTTGTGGTAAAATGAGAGCATTCCAAAAAGTGGCGAACGATTTTCCTAGTATGAAAACTATGGGAGTTACTCTTCCCTAGTAACGCCTTGGTTGTACGTGAAAATCAGTAGAAAATGTGCCGGCCGGGAAAAAAAGTGTCGCGAAAAATTCCTTGACCCCCAGCCAAAAGACATATCCATGTCAAATTTCGTGACACATCCGCGTAACGTTTTTCGCTAGTTAGTCCAAGGTTTCGTGACACATCCGCTTAACGTTTTTCGCAAGTTAGTCCAAGGCTAAATAAAGCATGTCGCATGCTAAAATTTCGTGATACATCCTTGTAACGTTTTTCGCTAGTAAGTCCAAGTTTCGTGAGACTTCCGCGTAACGTTTTCGGGCAGTTAGCTCAAGGCAAAAGCAAGTTCCATGCTAATATTGTTTCTTGTCGTTTTGTCATTCTCATGTTGTGTGTAATCAAAATATAGTATTCTTAAAGTAATCTGACTTGATAATTTCGAATCTTCCGTTTTCCAGTTTTCTGTAATTGATATCACAACAATTGGCATCCCTTGTTGGGACCGATTGGAAATTCAATATAAACGAAAATGGATCGGATCCAAGCGGAGTAGAATAAACTAAAGATGGAACGGGCACAACTTCGGCTCCTGTTCACGATTTCTTCCAAGGTTCAAGACTCATTGGACAGTGGAACTTCCTTGGAGTAATCGAGGCAAGAATACGCTTTATTTGCTGATTAGGCTTCAAGATTGTTCACGGTAGAAGAAAAGGTAATCGATCTTTCATTGATAACTTCTCTTTGTGGTGCAGATGACGAACTTGCTGAGGAGTATGACACAACTGAGGGTTACCGGGATATTTATAGGAAAAAAGGGGCTAAATTTGAACAAATGGAAAAGAGTGACGAAGCAGAAACGTTTTGTTATAACCCTAGATCTCCGCAGAAATAAGAATACGATTCGATTACCTAAAATCGTCCCTGTTGTGTTTGACGGCCAACTAAAATATTGGATGTTTTGGTCTACTTTCAAACGAATCGAAAAGAGCGAAGATTATGATGATGGGGAAAAGTTTCAATGTATTTGGCTGAGGGTTCCCCTGCCCGGGAGTTGGTTGAATGTTTCACCGAGAGAAAAAATAGACGCACCCCACCCGATAGGAAGGCGTCAATTAGAGTTCCCGATAGGAATTCAAGCGGGCGTCCGTTGGTCCAAGTAGGTAGTGTGGTTCAGCGTTATAACAGGTTCTCCGTACATAGTTTTAACACTTATTATGAAGGTCTGCTCCACCTTAGTTTCACCACCTGGAGGGTATGCATGTTGCGTCGAAGACAGTACTTTTCTGTCCGAGCACAGCGGAACATGTGAGCTACTAAAAATTATGCACTTGACAATTTATTATGGCACTGTGGCCCCTCGAGTTCATCGATAGCAAAGTCCCGTGTTTTTCAGGTTTTGTTGAAGCTCATCCCTAGATGATCGGACTCGAACAAAAAACAGTCAAAAGTCTTCTGAAACTTCATATTAACAAGACCATCAGCTGTTTGTAGTGTTGGTTTATGTTGACTCCTCGGACGTGAGTATTCAGTCCCTTTCTGCTGGGAAGGTGTTTTCAAGCTTGGTGATCCAACGGAATCAGAGAAAGCTTTTCGCTTCAAGGTTAACCCTTCCTCACTCTCTACATCACGTTTGAAAAAATTCAAGAGACGTTGCATTTTGTTCTCTGATAACGAATTTTGTTTCATTTTTATCGCTTTCCCTTTCGTTGGGCATGTTTTCTGCCCCAAGACTCAGTAAACATTTTAAATTCATAGGAAGAGTATGGCGGTTCACCATCAGTTACTAACTCAACCGGTATAACATACCCATTGAACATTGCCTTGAAATGTGAAATGGTAGTAGTTGCATTGTTATTTGAAATCTGGACTATGTCAATGAATTTTGAAAAATAATTTATCATGATCAAGTATTTCTTTTGGAAAAAAACTAAAAAAATCCGCAGCAAATTTTGGCCCGGGTAGAGTTGGTATTCGATGTGATTTTAATGGTACTTTCGTGTTTTGAGACTTATTCCTAAAATACAAGTTCCACATGATTCTATCATGTTTGATTTCCATTGACAAATGTGGCCAGTACAACACACTACGTAACATTGATAAGGCTCGATCAATACCCATATGTGATGCATGAGTAGTCTTGAGTATTTCAGTTTTCAATTTTGTTGGTATTATAACACTAGTATTTCTGTATACTGAACCACATATCGCATTGATCACTTCTTTAAAGTTCCGAAAAGTCCTGTACCTTTTGATAAGCAACCTTTGGAACTCGGTTAACCAAGGTGACAATATTCGTATGATGTTTTGCAAGTTTTATCGTCTTTGATGGCATCTTTTATCTTAGAGTTACAGGTAAATTTTTTTTTATAAAATTAACGTGAACTGACGTATCATCAACCAAGTAATCGTCAAGTCATTTAATGCAGCTCTTGATAAAGTGACTGCAACGTACTTGCATGTACTTTCCGGGCTTACGTACCTACAACATATGCGAGAATATCAGTAGGTTGTAGTTGGAGAATCATTTTTTGGAGACTAAGCGGTACATCCGACAATGCTTTCCAGATTCCGAGAATTCACTGTTTTTTTTTTTTTTTTTTTTTGAAATGACTACTATTTTTTGATCATATATATACTGCCAAAATTGTGTTCAGCCACATACTACAGCATACATTTCCTTTTAAATTTGTGCATTTATTAATATTTTTGATGCAAATTTAATTAGTTTGTTATTTTGCATAAGCGCGGCTCCAACTGCTTTATGAGAAGAATAGACTGTTACAAATATTGGTGCTTTAATAACAAAATATGACAGAATTGGTGCTTTTGTGATTAATTTTTTTAGTCGTTTAAATATTTTCTGATGATTTGACGACCATTTTGATGCAGTATTTTGTTTAATTAAATCTCGAATAATTTATGTTTCTTCAGCTAGGTTTGGTATAAAGCTTATCAGGACGCATTCCCTCTTTTGAAAAAATGTGCTCCCCCTCCTATATCCTTTCCTCTTATATCCTTCTCAAGTGCCGAACCTACATTTTGACTTGTTAAATTTAATGTTTAGTTGTACTGCTCTGTTTAAAACTGCCTCTAGTCTTGCATCGTGCTGTTTCTTTTTTTTTTTCGTGAACTAATAAATCATCCAAAAAATATCCTTACTCCTATTGTCCCTCCAAATGATTCTACCATGATTCTATGAAATATTTCTGGTGCTGGGAAAGTCCATAAGGGAAGCATTTGAATCTATATCGTCCAAAGGGTGCATTGAAGTAAAGTAATTTGGAACTCTAGGTATCTATTTTAATGCAACAAAAACCAGAGTGAGCATCTAAAGTGGAAAATCTGACTGGGCCATTTAGTTCTCACGTATGTTCAAACAATCTTGGAAGTTGGTAATGCGAGCGCATCAAATTTGTAATTAGGTTTCTGGGCTCCAAACAAATTCGTAAAGAACCACTTTTCTTAACGGTGACTACCATTGAATTTACCCATTCGGATGGTTCATTGACTTTTTAAATTATTCCATCCATCTCCATCCGACCTAATTCATCCTTCACCTCATTATGTAATTTAAATGGCAGATTTCTGGGCGGATCTATTACTGGCTTAGTAGGGACCCGACTTTAATACCAACTTACACGGCTGTGACAAGCAACCTATACCTCTAAAAAGATCTTTGAATCTAAGGAATATAATATATTATTAAAGTTTTCTACTTGTTCTACTTCAAGTACCCTTTTAAACAGGCCTCAACTTTGACATGCTAGTAGTCCTAGAAGAGTGATACAAGGAGTTCCTATCTATTATATTGAACAGTAACTGTACTTGTTATTTGTTGAAAATCAAATCAAAATGCTATATCCTAATTTCGGAAGTATATTCCCACCAAATGACGTAATTTTTGCTGCCGATGGCTTGAATTCCCCCTCTCCCAAATTAAATCGTTTACATTATTTCAAAGAAATACAATTCGTTTGGGCGCATGTATCCAATTGACATACACCATCATCATTTAAATTAAAAAATTATGAAACTTTTTCAACAAAATATTCTCATTCACTATTGTCTGTAATCTGACCTTGATCCGTGTGGTAGGATCTAGCGATTGCTCTTACTGACGTGCGAGTTTTTCACATCCTTGCGAAGTGATAAAATTTTGAGTATTTCGAACAATGGACTCCCTCGGCTGGACAATTGTGACGGTGATGACCACATCTCGCACAACCGGCTGAAAACCGCTTTCGGAGTTGTGATATTGCGACTCTCGTGAACTTGACAGTGAACTGTTTCGTTTACCGATAGATGGCTGCCGATTTTTGATGTTGATGGCCGGGAAGGTAATCGATTTCGCCTTCACGAATCATTGTAATGTTTCAGAGACTTGCGTGAGTTGTTGCCGAATTTCATTTTCTTGACGACAAGGCGTTTGAGCTCTGATTATTGACTTCAATGTTTTGGATTGACTTGAACTGGTTCTCTGACAGTTCATAGGTTTTACAAATTTTGATTGCCTTCTCCAATTTAAGATCACATTCTTGCAATAAAAGTTCCTTGACAATACGGTAGAAATTGTTCAGACCTACTACTCACACCTCTTTAACTAGGTATTCCCATAATTTGCTCAGCTCGCAAATAAGGCTCAGGTTTTTGAAATCTGTGGCGTAATTGTCGATTGTCTCATCGGTCATTTTAAGGTGACTGAGAAACTTCTATCGCTCAACAGTTTTGTTTTTCTTTGGAGTAGAGCGCGTTTCAAACAGTTTCACAGGATCTTCATATTTGACTGTTTCTTCATTGACATTAAATGAGCTGAAAATAGTCATTGCTTCTTGAACTATTAACGGTAGCAACAGAGCTACTTTTTGGCGATCACTTTCGTTCTCCCATTCTGCTGCAATTAAGTATAGCTTGAACTGTTTGTACCGTTTGGACCAAAGGTGAGCCTGATTCGACATGCCTCCTTGAAAGCCTAATGGACCACAATATTTGCCTTAGTGTTTGCTTCTTCAGAACCGAAGGTAGGAAAGCTTCGTATTCGTGATTGATGTCGAAAAAGTTTTTGTCCTCCAAAATCAAATTTTTTTTGGCGTTTTAGAGCCTGCTGATCAATTTTGGTTCCGTGTCTGTCAGTCTGTCTGTCTGCCTGTCTGTCTGTCAGTGGTAAATCCTTGTCACACCCAAAACTTTACCTGGTTTCAATCCGATTCCAATGAAATTTTCAGGTATTGTGGGGGTGAAGTTCTAGACGGTCCCCAATAAATTTCAAAGCCATCGAATCAACACTAGCCAGTGCGCAAGCTCAAACGTGAATTTCTCATCACCTATTGGTCCGATTTCGTTCAAACTTGGTAGGTAAATGGTTATATGTTCTATAAAGATCACCTACATATCATATTTCGATTGGTAGAGTCATAACCATTGCACAAGGGCGAAACTAATATCAAGTGACACAGGCAAAGTCTAATGGAACGATGTTGATGAAATTTTCAGGAATTGTGCGGGATAGCTTCTAGACGGTCCCCTATAACTTTCATTGCCGTCAGACAAATAATAGTTTGTGCGCATGCTCAAACTTTAATTTATTATAAATTCGATTCCTTAATTATCATCTACTAGCCGCTCCGGCTCGCTACGCTCGCCTCCACGTCCAGCCGGGGGGCAAGCCCCCCGGACCCCCCATTAAATTGCTCGCTTCGCTGGCAAAATGTGGCATGTAGGGAATTTTGCTCGCTTCGCTCGCAAAGTGTGGCATGTAGGGAATGTTGCTCGCTATGCTCGCAAACGGTAGATCCCTAAGGGTAGGTTTAACGTGTGTAGGGAATGTTGCTCGCTTCGCTCGCAAACGGTAGATCTCTAAGGGTAGGTTTAACTTCTGTATGGGGATGCTGCTCGCTTCGCTCGCTTGAGGAAGTTATACTGCCCACCCAACTTGGCAGACGTTTTTTTCGCTTGGAAATTCTTACAAACAAATTAAATCTTATAAAACTACGTGGAATTACGAAAAGTTTATTCGGGGATGTTGCTCGCTTCGCTCGCAAGGTATTGCCGTATATGTGTAGGAAAAAAACCGTATTTATTCTGTTAAAACGGCTCTCGCTTCGCTCGCTGTATACCTGTGTACCTGCCCGCAACCCGTCAGATGTTGAATGTTGTAAGTTTTCTAAAGGTAGGCCATTATTTTATAAGCGTAGAAGAGCGAATGGGGAAAACCCACCTGACTCATCGAACCCCAAACACGTCTTCCTAGAGCCTTCTCGCGTCCACGGCACATATTATAATTTCTCATTTTAATAGCTTCGTCTCGCTTCCCCTCGCAATTTGACCAACTTTCCGTCACTTTTTTTGATATCCGATTTCGGATTCAGATTCAGCGGGATCAAACCTTTATTTCGCCCGCGAAAACCGTTCCGAAAAACGTACCTTTACGGGGTATATTTTAATGGGAAAAAACGTAGTTTTTCGTCGGACTTTTCGAGAAAACGGGTCCGTACTCTCGCATTTTTTTGACGCATTTCCCTATACTTTTTTCGCGATTCGATCGCGCCGTCATCTTCCTCCGTCAAAAACCTACGAAACCGGTATTTTTCCAGAATTTTCGACGGCCGTTTAGAGGGGTAGAGGAAGCGGCGAAGTCCAAAAAGCGCACATTAATTCTTACTTCGACCCCCCTCCCGCCCTACGGCCCATGGTTCGGCTGGGATTAGAAAATGTGAAATTCGCTCGTTCCCCCTTTCGGAAAATCCCACGAAGATCCCCCCACTCGTAGACTCCCCCCACTCAGCCGTTTGGCCGTGCATAGACACGACAGACAGACAGACAAACAAACGGAGTTTCATTCTTATAAAATAGTATAGATTAGTCCGATTTCGTTCAAACTCGGAGAGTACACAGATATGTTATAGGAAAATTTTCTATAAATTATATCGCGATTGGTGGACTAAAATCTATATCGCAAACGCAAAACTGAAATTGATCGACACAAACATAACTCCGAGACTACTGATTTTCATGAAATTTTCAAGGATTGTCCGGTTTAGCTACTAGACGTTCCCCCTATACATTTAATTACCGTTGGATTAACAGTAGTCGGTGCGCAAGGACAAACGTTAATTTCTTATAATGTCGACTCATCAGTCATTTCGACTCGTACTTTGTCCTTCAACTAATTCTATACGCCCATGTTAAAATGCGTGAAGAAGCTATACTGCACACTCAACTGGGCAGACGTTTCTCCTCATTACCTCTCCTCCTTCCAACATCTGTCCAAATAAAGACGATAAATCTATTTAATCACATGAACCGGGTTCATAAAAAAAAAAAAAAAAAATGGAAATTTTTATCTCATACATTATCATGGATCTAAGTAGCCCCCCAGCGATGGGGTCCTCAATCCTCGAAAAAGAGGTAGAGGAGGATGACAGTATCCCGTCAGAGAGATACCACTCCTACTAATAGCATTAATGAGCTATGGTCGGAGTAGATTGGATTTCCAGGACCTGGATCACCCATCCAACTCCAAACTCAGCCTCTCAAGAACACGAGAAGTGGCGTGCGACGCCCGTTGTTTTCCAACGGAGCGACGGCAGCGCTTTCTCTGGGATTCTGACGGGAACTTTGTCACAACATCAATCCTCAATATCTCTTATACTTGACTTGTAGCATGACTCACGTTTTCCATTGATCTTGCTGGCGAAACAATGTTGACTGAAGCACTTATTTCCAATCGTTATGTGATGTTATGTTGAAAATCAAATTGTAACTATATTTATAGATCGACTTGTGACTGCCAAACTACTATTTCCGGCTAACTAGAAAACTTCTGACACCATGTTTTATGTGATATTATTGGTTATAAATGAATAAATGACGGCGCGAAGACAATCTGACGGAATCAGTTCACAGCTTACTATAGGTACATATTAATATATAATATATTCAATATTAATACTTAATAATTCATGTATTCATGTATACAACAGGTGGTAACTGAGGGGAGTGACACCTTAACAGTGGCTTGTTTGAAGGGTTGGTTGAAAGGAAAATCAGTCCCAGACCGGAAGGGGCCAGAGCTTTTGATTGATACATGGTTCATTTTAAAAACATGCAAATTCTCACGCTAATTGCTTAATTAATAAGGTAATACTCGCTCCCAAAGCAATATTTTTATAATGGAAAAGTTCTATGGAGTGCGTATGTAAAACAAGTTTTATCCCAATCTCTACTCTACTCTACTCTACTCTATCTACTCTAGAGAATGGCAGTATTGTCGGGTGACCATGCCGCCGTTCAAAGAACAGTTTGCGAGAACTGTTACAACCTACACCTAAACCTCAACTACCTACCTCTACGCGCATCACTACAGTAGTGCTGAGGAAGTGATAGAGTTTTATCAGTTGATGATATGCAAGCCCCCTGTACCCCCGGACACTTCGAATGAAATTATTGAAACACAGAATGTGTTTTTGCTCACGAGTTTCATATAAACCCGTGAAATTCGCATATAAGAATGACTCAGATTTTGCGGTGTATTTTATCACTACTATGTCAAGTTGTTTCATTTATTCACCACCAGCGCCATATTTGAAACCTCCTCGTCATTAGCTTTCATTTGATCCCTTACACGAAAAATTGATATGTTACAGCCCCCCCCCCCCCCCCCCCCCCCCCCCCCGTAATGGGTACGGGGTCCAAAGGCGCCATATTTGAAACCTTCTCGTCTCAAGCTTTCATTCATTCAAATAACACGAATTATCAGAAATTAACAAGCGGTTGCAATCATGTTTACAATATCAATTATTGAGAATGATCACCTGTGAGTAAACCATTACTCATCTAACCATGCTCATAACTCAGCTTGTTGGGCACACACTTTGCAGTAGTTAATATGATATGGTTGGATGTATTAAAAGCTTTCGAACGAATGTTCAACGAATTTTGTTGGAAGAAAAATGACGAAGTACCATTTCCCTAGCAAGGACTTTTTTGTGAGCGGAAATCATTAGTAAATTGTTCAAACACATTTCCGTCACTCAAAAACAGAACACATTTTCGTTACTCAAAAACGCAACACATTTTCTTTAAAACAAAACGCTTCGTTTTAGGTTGAGGATGCCAAGGCTAAAATACATTCTATGTTAAATTAAAAAACGGACGGTAGACCTACCTACGGTTCTACAGTCAGATCATTTAATAATGATTAATTTTACAATAATTATTAGTTCATTATGGTTACTTAGCAATATTAGTTTATAACTGAGCGTAATAAATAAGCTTTCCTTGACACTACAGAGGCTTAGGGATTATGAGATGCTGTGATAAAATGAGAGCATTCCAAAAAGTGGCTAACGATTTTCCTGCTATGAAAACTAAGGGAGTTACACTTCCCTAGTAACGCATTGGTTGTACGTGAAAATCAATAGAAAACCCCACCGTGACGTGACGCTCGTGACATTCGTGACGTGACGAAAACAAATGGAAACGTCCTGTTAATCATTATTAAATGATAAAACCAATTCATACCATTATCTTTATCTATATCTATAAAAATGTTATAATGGTTTGTGTATGCTTCAATAACTCAAAACGTTCTTCACCGATTTCCATTCGGGTGATCACAAATTGACGAGATAGTTTCAGGGATGGTTTTAGGCTATATACTTTAGATTTACTCCTTCGTTGTAAACCTGTACTTCCCTACCGACGTCGCCCGGGTAAACAACTTCGTAATTAAGGAAAAACCGAACACGCGTCGACCTTTTCACGTCAAATATAGATGAGGTGGGTTAAGGCGTAAAGAACATTCGATAACAAATTCAACAATGCCAAAACAATTTCGGTGGGTTGAGTCGAGCAGTTTCTATTCGTAAAGATAGATCATCAAAAATTGATATTAAATTTGCCTTATCGAGTGTAGCAATGTGGATCGGAAGAGTGTTAATGTAGCTAAGGTTATATTGGTGTTGGATAAACCTGGACGTTTTTACCAGTACCTATTGCTTGAACAAAATACTAATTTTTGAAAGAAAAAAATACGAGAGCTAAATATTTTCTCCTGTTCAACCAAAGGAGTTTAAATTTGATAGGGTGATCCTCTGGGACATCAAGAGACGAATAAAATGATGTGCTATTTCCTTATTATCTGGGTGAGCTGAATTATCTCCTTTTCATCCTTTGAATGTGAGATTTTCAGGGAGCCTCTCTAGGATATTAAGCGACGAATGAAATGATGGATTCCAACCAGATCAGCTGACTTAGGTATATTCCCTCCTATTCACCCTAGAAATTTGAAATTTGACAAGGAGCCTCTCAGTGACATCGAGAAATGAATTGAAGGATGAGCTCTTTCATGATCAGCCGAGTGAGATAAATTCTCTCCGGTTCTCCCTAGGACATAGGTAATTTGTCAGATAGCCTCTCTGAAACAACAAGCGTTGGATGAAATAATACAAGATCCTTCCTAATCACCTGAGTAAGCTTAATTCATTAATATACCCGCAACTGCGAGAAAACTGTTTTTTTTTTTTTTTTTTGTTATTTAATATACAACTAATTTTGTTCTTTCTCAACTTGAGATGCTGACTATACAGATTCCGTTGGGTGTACCATACAGTTACCAGATGGAAAAACACGACTGGAGGATTTGAGGGAGAACATAACATCCAAATGGAGGACAAATATTTCAAGATTGAAAAAATCATGAATAACTTTTAATACCTTTATTCAAACATATATAAAAACCAATATTGAAGCACTTTTAAAGCAAACTCATCAAAAATACAAGTACCTAACTATCTTTATTTTGATTCTCATTTCTAATTCATACAATGTGCCACAGCGAAGCGTGGCAGGGTACAGCTAGTAATTCATAATAATTATAAATTATTCCTTTGATTTTGTTACTGTGAAAATCATGAAGATAGTCGTTCTCATCCAATTCCGAATCATGTTCCATATATACACGGTTATTTAATTAATACGTAAATTTAAAATGTGCCACAAAAGAACTAACAGATCTGGAAATCAAATATGTACCCTCCCGATTTCGAAACCACTTGGAACAGATGTTCATAGTGCGGAGATTATAAAGATTTTACAAAACTTGAAAAAAAAGAAAAAAAAAAAAAACCAGGTGTGCTAAAGACCACACGGGAGAAGTGTAAACTTCTATGTCGATTTTCTGCTAAATATAAAAAGTAAAATTGGGCATTACTTTCCACTTTGTTGGGATGTTGGGTAAGTAATAATGGACATTACTTTCCACTCTATTGGGATGTTGGGAATGTAAAATTGGACACATTACTTTCCACTCTGTTGGGATGTTGGGAAAGTAAAATTGGACATTACTTTCCACTCTGTTGGGATGTTGGGGAAGTAAAAGTGGACAGGCTCCGCCACTGGACCCTCGGTAACTTTCCGCCTTGAGCCTTCGGCTAAAATGCTAAAACATGGAACATGTTATAATCGAAATTATAACAGAGTACCTAAGTAGGTAATTTTCTGTTATTTTGCGCGTCTACAATTACTATAAGCAAGATTAACTTCTCAACCAAGTGACAACAAAACAAGCGGCATTGTTTTCTATATCATCTCAGAACGGCTTCCTACTGCTTTCTACAAGGCATACCTTCTCTCCACACAGATCTCGCATTATAACATAAATAAATATAAAACTACGACATGAATAGAAGAACAAGTACGAATGAAATGCTTGATAAGTCGAGAGCTTTCCAACGGGTGGAGAACGATTTTTGTCCGGTGAAGAATAAAGAAGTTTCATTCCCCCAGCAACGGCTTGGTTGTCAAAACAGCGTGACGGAAAAGAACGTGACGGTATCGACCTAGCTGATACGCTACACGCGTACAAAACAGCGAACCCCTCTCTCAACATACGAGGAGTCTCCGAAACCCACGAAGACTGGTTTCGAAAAGGCCCTCTCACAAAAACACCTAAAGAGTATAAAAGGCTTTTTTTCAAGTGCAAACTAAATGGCACTGAATTTCTCATTGACACGGGAGCAGAAGTGAACATTCTGCCCCACAATGTCACCAAAAAATTGGGCTTAAAAATTCGTAAGTCCAACGTCAAGCTCACAGCAGCTAACGGCGCCCCTATAGACACACTAGGGCGTGCTGACACGACAATCAACATCGGCCTCGGAGACATGACCACCGATTTCATGATCACGAAAGTTGATCTAGCGATCCTCGGTATACCATTCCTCGAGTCGATAAAATGAGCAAACTTCAAGGAAAGTGGAAAAACAACGGGGTTTACCACCGTATAACCACGGAAGGAACACCAGTACACTTCCGTGCAAGACCCATGGCAGGAGAAAAACGGGCTCAAGTCAAAAGTACTTTTGACAAAATGCTCTCCGATGGCATAATTGCACCATCAGATTCCGAATGGGCGTCCCCGTTACACTGTGTGCCAAAAAAAGACGGGTCATGGAGGATCACCGGCGACTACCGTTTCCTGAACGCGAAAACGAAGAAAGACGCCTACCCTCCTCCTCACATTCGCTCTTTCCAAGCGAATTTACATAATACACAAATCTATTCGACAATAGATTTAAAATCGGCATATTACCATATCCCGATGCACCCAGATGACGCTCATAAAACAGCAATTATTACACCTTTCGGTCTTTATGAGTTTAAAAAAATGAGCATGGGTTTGGCCGGAGCGGCTCAAACATGGCAAAGGTACATGGACAGCATCATGCGAAAATTTGATTTCGCATTTGTATACCTAGATGACATATTGGTGGCTTCTAAAAATTATAAAGAACACATGAACCACCTCAAACAAATTTTCGACAAGCTAGGAGAACACGGACTTCGAGTAGGTTTTGATAAATGCATTTTTTCAAAACCTACCGTCGATTTCCTAGGCTTCACTATCTCGAAAGAAGGGATAATTCCTAAACGAGATAAAATAGAAGCCATAGAGCAATTTCCTAGGCCAATAGACGTACGAAGCCTACGCAGATTCCTAGGTATGTGTGGTTTCTACCGAGCTTGCTCAAGTAAATTCGCTCACACAGCCCAACCTCTGTATGACTCCATTCAGTCAAACAAAAAAAATGACAAAACACCTATCGAATGGACATCAGAGAGAGAAAAAGCTTTCAACAGCTTAAAACAAGCAATGATAAAAGCTACATTGCATAATATTGCTCATCCACACCCTACAGCAGAGTGGAGAATAGTTTGCGACGCATCCGATACACACATCGGAGCGGCACTGGAGCAGGAAATTACAGACAAACACGGCTCGAAATCTTACCAACCATTGGGATTTTTCAGTAAAGAAATTCCGGAACAATGGAAGAATAAAGCCTCGTTCGACAAAGAGATGTTCGCCGCTTACCAAGCTTGCATTCATTGGCACAATGACTTGGACGGCCGCTCTTTTCATATTTGCTCAGATCACAAGCCTCTGCTAGGCACGATGCTTAAGAAAAACGCACATTTTTCTAAAATGCGATTGAGATGGCTAACATACATCTCCCAAATGACAAGTGACATTCGACATATACCCGGAGAAGACAACGTCGTCGCCGACGCACTCTCCAGACCCTTCGATCCAGTTGAAATTCAAACAAAGTCAATTTCAACCCAAACTGACGAGGGTCCGCCCATAGCCGAAATTTCACAAATTACGGCCGCAATAGAGTGCAATCTTCTACTGCACATCTCGAATGCACAAATTCATTCTCCTCCTAACACAGAGGACAAATTGAAACTCACACGAGTTGAATTCCCTCAAGGAGAGATTTGGTGTAACCTAGACCTAGGACACCCAAGACCTTATATTCCAAACGAAATAAGGCACGAAATAATCAGCCAAATTCACAATTTGGGACACCCAGGCATACACTCTACAGTGTATAAAGTAAAACAAAGATATTTTTGGCACGGACTTCGTGCAGATGTCTCCAACTGGGTCCGAGCATGCGAGACTTGCCAACGAGCAAAAATCACTCGCTCCGTGAAGCTCCCTTACTCCGAATTTGAAACGGCTACCAAATTTTCACATGTACACGTCGACATTACCGGACCCTTACCTTTAGCTAAAGGAGGGAAACGTTACATTCTAATGATGGTCGATAGAGCAACGGGTTGGCTAGAGGCAGTCCCTCTTAACAACATCGAAACATCCACGATCACAAACGCCTTTATCAATATTTGGGTAGCTTCAAAAGGCGTACCTAAATACATCACAAGTGACCAGGGCACACAATTCGAATCAGATCTATTCCATTCCATTATGGAACGTCTCGGAGTAAAACATACTCACACGTTACCATACAAACCGTCAACAAACGGAATGGTGGAACGCAGAAATAGATCATTGAAAGAGGCTCTCAAAGCACAAAACGAAAATTGGCTCGACGCTCTTCCAAAAGTACTACTCGCCATGCGTACGGCAGTAGACCCAGCAACGGAAACTACACCATTCCAAAAAGTTTACGGAATTGACGTACCGCTCCCAGGCGACATTTTCGTAACTTCTACAAACCTTTCTGAGCCTCTCTTCTTCCGGCCTACGCATATTAAACATAATAATACGAAATATGCCGTCAACATGCCCAAAAATTTGGATACATGTACACATGTCTATATCAGAGTGCCCACACAGCTCTCCTCTCTGCAATGTCCTTACACGGGACCATTCAAAGTTGTTAAGAGAGATAAGTTTTCGGTTACAGTACAAATTGGCGAACACACAAAAAAAGTTCCCAAACAGCAAATAAAACCAGCTTACACTTTAAACACAGACGAAGCTGTGTCACGAAGCCAAAATCAGGCAGAAAATAAGGAGGAAACTCCCCGAAAATCCGCCAGAGGGCGCGTCCCCTCTACCAAATTCGACGAGAAGTGGGTGACTGCACTCGAAGCAGGCCACGCCCACTTTTCTCGGGTAGGAACAGTGGGAGATATAAATATGGAACACCCCACGCCCGGAGCTCATACCAACTTTGACCATGGCAGCTTCGACTCCTACCGACTCCGAACACATGCTCACAGAGGAAGTGGAGGATTTCCTCCTAGCCGAGGAAATTCCGGCACCAATCGGCCCGCTACCACCTTCGCCAGAAAAGAAGAAACAGGCGGACGCCAGCGCTCCAAGGGAGGTGGTGTGGAAGACACCAGCCGCATACGCGACGCCGGCTACACCCGCTCCGCAGCTGCCCAGGGCTCCACCCGATCACCAGCTCCCCACGGTTCCACGCAAGTGGATCAGCTCGGGCGACGTGCCCGTGCCTCGGTGGGACGAGATGAGCGCAGCGGGGTGGGCGTCGCCGGAACGAGCACCTCCGCAACAGCCCAGCCGCGGCCGCGGGCCAAACCCTCGCGGGTTTGGCTCCCGTCGGCAAAGCTCGGGCCGGCCACGGCCGCCCCGCGGCGCTCGCCGAAACCGGCGAGGCCGGGGCGCACCCCAGGCGCGGGACGCGAGGCCTGCACCTCCGCCTCCGCCCCAACTGGTGAGAGTTTCTTACGGAGAATTCCGTGTGGACCTCCCAGTTCTCCCCAACCGGCGTCGTCGTTAGTAACACGACGTCTTGGGGGGGCGCCTGTGGTGAAAACCACCCCCTCTTTTCAACAGCCCTTTTCAGGGCTACCAAAAAGAGGTAGACACGACACACAAATATTTATAAGACGTCGAGTTATAACTCCGTCAAACAAAATATTTCACCAGAGAGAAAATACGAAATTCTCTCTCAAAAGTGAAATATTAACTAATAACATACAATTCGACCTCCCTAAACACTTACTGGGCGAGAGAGACGCGACAAGTATCTCGAACCAAGTCGCCTTGAATGAGAAAACTCAAACAGACAAGCAAACGTCCTCTAAAACTAACAAGGACAGTTCTAGCAAGCCTACTCGCCAATCAGAAACAATGATTACACGAGAGACAATAGGCGAACCAACCAGGAGGCGGCAAGCAACCACCTCTGGTCCAGCAGCCACCCCGGGGACCCCGTCTGAACAACGGACGCAGGGAAGCCACCCGAGGACCCCGTCTAAACGACGGACGCAGGGAAGACACCTCAAGGTCGCAGCGACCCCGTCGAAACGACGGACGTGGGGAAGCCACCCCGGAGGACCAACTCAGCTATCATACTCGCAGATACTGAGAAAACAATGTGCGAGCCAATGAGATTACACAGTTGAATTAACGAAATTAAGCGGACCAATCAGGAGGCGGCAGGAGGCGGCCACCTCCCTATAATTACCCCGCTCGGAGCCCTCCGAAATTCATTCTACTCACCGCTCTCGACGACTACACTCTGAAGTACGAAGTTTCTACACGCTCTACGCTGACGACCCTTCTGCTCCCGAGCTCATCTCAGAACGGCTTCCTACTGCTTTCTACAAGGCATACCTTCTCTCCACACAGATCTCGCATTGGCATCTACGAGTCCAGTGATTATTCATCCTGCTCATTGCCCAACGTAGTTCTTCTGTCAGGACGCCACCCGGTACATCTACTGATATTCTCATTAGATCGTACGCCCGCTGGGACGTTCCGAGACGTGTCGCCCGGGTTTCGTAGCATTAAGCTCGTCACCGACCGCTGGGGCACGCCGATAAATTACTCAGCTCATCCGCTCTAATTTATCGTCCAAGGAAGTCTTTTTCAAGACTACGAGGTAGGACCCTGACATCCGAGCAAAGGAAAGAAGCTCTGTCAAGCGAGTCCACCTCTCAAACCCTCTATCCTATACGTAGAGGTATCGAAAACGAGTTAACAAACTCGGATATTTCGATGGAGCGCCGCCCGTCCTACTTCCTCATGCAAGGGGAGGCGGAACACGGAGCGGCCGGGCCCCTTAGCCCAAGCAGCGCTCCCTACCCGCTGCTCGACTCGTCCGCTGTTCCTAGCGACGGCCCAAGGCTCGATCCTCGCGAAGAGATCGCCTTCTCACCTAACGTATTCATGAAGGAAACGTTAGATCAAGCCTCACACACACGAAAGTTCGAGGATACCTTTCAGACCCGCTCTGAAGTCAATCATCATGATTCGACAAAGATTTCCGAATATCCACGATATTCTACACTAAATTTTTCGACGCGGTGCGCCTATAGAAGTTTACACTTCAAAAATCTTCAATCAACGAAATTCACAATAAGTCTGAATATGATTTCGTTTTAGAAAACATTGATGGCAAAAGAACTTCAAGGTAGGAAGATGGTTGGATGTCTCTATTCGAGAATATAATCGATGTCAGCTAACTGACTCGGAGAATAAGGTTCTAATTTTACGTTTATTTATGGAGGGGGTGGCCAAAAATTGGTGTTCTTCTACAATAATTGAATAAGGATTGGACAAAAAATTTTACGGATCGGGAAATGAAGATGAGAGAAGCATTTAAAGAACAAGGGTGGAACAAATTAGAGAACGGTATAACTGTAGGTACATAGAAGGTCTTTATAATGATTATTTATTTCGAAAACAAAACCTTTCACTAGCACAAAAGCACACCGTTGACAAAATGATCCGAATTTAAACCTTATTTTACAGGATCGCCAGTTGTTGTACATGATAAACTAGATCGCTCAAAAATTAATTTAATCGAAGAATTATTTGGAGAGCTGAGTGATAAAGAGCCATTATCCCTCTAAACACAAATAAAATCACCTAATATTAGTACACAATCAAAAAACGATTCGTTCATGATGTGAAAAAACCCTGCGAAATTTGTAGTATTCTAGGCTATCCGGGGAGATTTCACCCTGAAATACTACGTCGAAATCAGTTGGCTGCTAAAAACAAGAAAAGAACTGTAAATAACGTGGAAATTCAGGAAACTCAAAATTAATCAATCACAGATACGTATATATAAAAAAAAAAAAAATAATGAAAAAACGGATGTTGCTGCTACTAGTTACTCTCGACTCGAGGTCATAATAGACAAAGGAAATAAGTGTACAGGAATTTACGATCCTGGTGCAAATATAAGTTTTATTGCATTGTGTGTTAGAAGTTTGAAATTTCACATTTAGGATATTTAAAGACCTTCCAAACGATTAGTAGCACGCATGGTTTGCTGGTTGTGTATAAAATTAAATGTCATGAATTTGGAGAAGGAAATTCAGATTTTTGTTGTAGTGGATGAAAACTTTAAACACGATGTCTTATTGGGCTTGGACCTCACTGTCAGTTTCTATATAAACTTGGATTGCAGTTTTGAAACGAAGAAAACATGAGTGACAATGCTGATAACCACGTTCAGAATCCTGGTAGTTAAGAAGATACACGTATTTATGTAAATTATAATGAGGGCAAATATGTTAGCTTTTTTGTGGCATTGATGGCCCAAATTAACACAAACATGAAACGAGAAATTGCAATTTTGATTAAGAAATTCAAAAATATATTTACCAAGGACAAGTTTAATGTGGGAAAAGTGAAAGGTCACGAGGCCAACATAAAATTTTTTGAACATGAGTTTGTTAGTAAAAAGCCGTATCATTGCAGTTCGACAAGATCTCCGAGAGAAAAAACAGCAAGCACCATTTGCCCGCTTGTGAGCCTCGCACGGAATCGGCCACTTAGAAAATATCCCGATAAGAATAATTCGATGCCGGCTTGGATTAATTGCTAACGGGCATTCTTAAATGGATTACTCCAATCGGGGTTTCGTAATCAAAATCTATCGAGTTAGTACTCTACTGATAAGGATTTATAGGGTAACTCAATTATATAATTCCAAATTCAAATTTTTTAATACCTATCGGGCTTTCAATTAAATTTCCTATCGGAAATTTGTCATTCCTATCGGGTATATTCTAACACCCTCTTGTATCCTATCGGGTATATGTATTTTCCCGAAAAATCGAGCGGAATCGCACTTCACTTCACTCACTTCCACACAGCTGAAGCATACTAAATGTAGTTTTTACGGTGTTTTCCGAAATTGATTTAGCGAATATAAATAGAGAGTTCCTGGTTACTGCGGTTACAGATCACACGGTGCACATGAACCATGAACAGCTGATCAGGTAACAACCAACAGCTGACGAATTACTACAATCGCGCGACATGAATAGGAAACCGCAAGATTGACAACGCAAGATCGGGTCTTAGAGTCTTAGTACGTCTTCGTTACTACGTCTTCAACATTACGCCCGTAAAAGTATACCCCCGAGGAAGGTTTCAGTGATAAGCGTGTTCAGTTCATATTTTTTATATAAATATGTATACTAGATATATTAATTATATCATTTAAAATATAAATTAAATATATAATTATATCAAAATATACTAAATTTACTTATTTTCGTCTTATTTGCACTCGAAGCAATCCATTCATCGAGTGCCCAAAAACAACTTTGTCAGCAAAACGGAGGATAAAGGGTTGCCGGAAAATGGATAAAATCTTTTCATTTCAATCATATCTACCTTTTCCTAGATACAAACCTTAAATTACTACGATACAACTATGTGTTATTTTCCTGAGTTTTTCCATAGAATGCATAGAATGCATTACCAACCTCTATATATCTAGATACACCAAAATTTAGCAAGAACTTACTTGAACAATCGCCAGTGTTCCTCACGGATGTGTCTTCAAGTTAAACCTAGGACACATCGTCGAATTCGGGTCTGCTCAATAAACTAACGCGATATATAAGCCTACGAAGTCGAATACCTACTTCTCACTAAATTTCATTGCACATTTAAAACGGCGGGCGGACGGACGACGGACTGATTCGATTTTTGAAATCTACGATCTTGAAACGTAATCTACAAATTTTGAGAGGAGGTTAAAATAATTTCTTGGCCGATTGCAAAGGTTCACTTTGCAAATATCACTAGGAATTGAAAACAAAACAATCAAACAACACGATGGTAGAAGATGGAATGTGAGATCAGGTTGAAGGAAAACAGAGTCATAGAAATACAAGATGACGAATGTCGGAATCAGTGTCAGGTTACACATTATTTGATACGAGACAACGTGTGAAGACGCGTGAAACACCGAGCTTGCACCGTAATAAAAGCCAGCGTCTTAGCAAAATTTTGATTTTCCCTAGATTCACGTTCACCGTATTAGAACACCCTGATAACCAGGAGCTCTCTATTAAATGAACATCATTACGTGGTTCAGTACGAAAAAATAACGTATAATCATGCGTTACACGTGGCAATTGAATATCTTGAAAAACTCAGTATTTCACATTTTTTGCACTTTTAGAGCGAAATCGCGCCAGTTCGTGCGCACTAAAAAAGTCGAGTGAGGGGTCTTCTTCCCTTCATGAAATTTCAAGTGGAAATTCAATCTGCAATAAAAAACAAAAGCCCCCATCAAAAA
This sequence comes from Adelphocoris suturalis, assembly GCA_030762985.1. Classification (NCBI taxonomy): domain Eukaryota; kingdom Metazoa; phylum Arthropoda; class Insecta; order Hemiptera; family Miridae; genus Adelphocoris; species Adelphocoris suturalis. Next base: position 109,138,860 of record CM061040.1, on the reverse strand, counting down.
AAAAAAAAAAAAAAAAAAAAAAAAAAAAAAAAAAAAAAGAGTTGATATTAATTGCACATGTCTTATTCGCAAATGCGAAATGCACGACATTGTTATTTTTGAAAGTTTCGGGTTATTGCTTTGCCAACAAGATAGAACCTTTATCGGGTCATCCTCTTACAACCAGTTATAACTAACACTATCGGGTTCGGTCCTCACAACTCAATAGCATTGTAGCGGGTTGTGGGAGCTAGAACCGATGGTGTTCTATCGAGCCCGCATCTCACTACCCCACTGAGTTCCTATTGAGCCTACTCCCGCCCCACAATCTACCCATGGATCAAATTCACAATTTGATTCAAAATCGGGATTCTTAATCTATAAGAAAATCGTTAACAATGCAGTGTGAACATCACCCCCTCAGTGGATGGATGTTCTGTCAGGAGGTCCAGTCCCTGTTGGTGTACCCAAAAGCCACTGTGCTTTACAACAAACTGTGATATTCTGATCAGTGCTATATTTATTTATTTATGTGTATCTAGTCATACCTTTATTTAACTAAGATGTATAGTATTTATCATAATATATTTATCGATAATATTTATGTATTTGTAAGGATCATCCAGTCGTAGCTTAGTTTTTATTACGGGGCATTCTTATCCGCTATAGCGGTTACAAAGCGGTCATCGCTGTATCCTTTGAGGCAGAGTGCGTCGATGTCTCTTTTTGCGGGATATTAGTATTATTTCTCCCCCTCATATCTGCCAGTGGAGTCCGAGATGGCAATCCGCTTAGTGACGGACGGTCAGCATGGCTCCCCTTAGAATCGTGCCCGTTGCCGTGTCCTTTTGGAACCCCTTTTTGATTGCCGCTAATGACCCTTCTGGTTGAGACGTGGCTTAAATTCTATTTTAAAAAACAGAGACAAAAGTTTTAGACATTCAGTTTATTAATTAAATGTTGTGTACATCGTATGTTTATTTTTCTTAGTTACTTCATATTCATTTATTTAAAGTTTCCCAATATTTCATTTACTACATTAACTTCAATTTACTTGATTAACTTCATGTTCAATAAATGTATTTATTTATTTAAAGTGGCTCCGTAAGTACTTCATTTACTTTATAGGATTGTAGCGGGTTGTAGGAGCTAGAACCGGTGGTGTCCTAACGAGCCCGCATCTCACTATCCCACTGAGATGTTATGTATATCATATGAGTTTATTCTTTTAGTTACTACATAAAATGCGAAAGAACCCCCATTTGGTATGTTTTGTAAATGTTCGTCAATCAAATGGCAAATTGGCGGAACTATTTACATAGTTCAATAGAATCAATTGTCATTAATACGTACTTCATTTTTATGTACAATATATAACATATATATAGCTCAAAATATGTGCTGGTTGAACGGGGCATTCCGTAATCGACCTGCTCATTGGTAACTTTTGGATATCCACCAAGCCTCAAAACGTCTAATAACTTAAAAAGACCTGTTCAGAACTGTTATTCTGGCAATCATACCTAAAATATTTCCCGGGGTGGTTTTTCCCAAACGTTCCTTTCACCAATTTTCATAACTTCTAATCCCTTAAATTGGTTTGTCGTTTCCTAGGTCTTAACACCGACCCTGTCAACTCATTCCTTGAATATTTTCTCACGCTGGGGTTTTCCCATTCCCCTTCCTTCAAACTACCCCTTCCTAGCCATTTACCAACAGAACTTGGGAGGTGGTTTGATTTCTGTCGATATTACTTTGACTCTAACCTGGCAACATAGTAGTAGCTCCGTATTCCAAATGTTATTTTGTGTTCAACGTCCCTGTGTAAGTCATATTCCCTGTATCTTCGATTTTGTAACGAACTTGTTGTATATACCAGTGTAAATAGTAGTTTTAGTTTTCTTCTCAATGTATGCATCAATTTAATATCATTGTTTTCCGTTTATTTTATATCCCGTGCTCTAAACAATGGAAAAGAACTCACATTAGGTATTTTAGGTAAGTGCTCAAGAATGAAGTAGCAAATCGGCGTAAGCCGATAATTATGGCGTTTTCTTAGAATAAATAGGTTTGTTTCTAATAAAAATAGTTGCTTTTGAAAAATCGATGTGTCAATATCTTGCGTTACTTTGTATACACATATGCCATTGCCTTACTTGGATAAATAAAAGGATTATTTGTAAAATATGAAAATGAGTTTCGTTCAACTTAACGTGGTATAGAATTAGTTTCTCAATTATGATAGGTACCTACTAGTTAAAATAATTTTATACTGGGTGTTCACACTTTTGGTAACCAACCTCCTAGGAGTCGATTCTACAACTTGCAACAATAAATGCCATCTATACTTTTTAGTATGGAAAATGCTTTAGCCTTGAGCTAACTGCCCGAAAACGTTACGCGGAAGTGTCACGAAACTTAGACTAAGTATCAAAAAACGTTACGCGGATGTGTTACGAAATTTTTGACATGGATATGTCTTTGCTCTGGGGGGTCAACCAAAAATTTTCGTCTCGCAAAAGTTGATGTCACGATTTTCCAAACTAATGATTTTCACGTACAACCCAGCCATTGCTAGGGGAATAGAACTTCCGCAGTTTTCATCGCACAGAAATCGTTCGCCACTCGTTGGAAAGCGCTTGATTTATGCGATAAATGTTCACATCTCAAGCTAAAAATTTCCCCCTCCTTATGTACCTGGCTACATTCCTTAACTAAGTTGATTGGACTACAAACAATTTTCGTTTGGCGCAAACTAAATTTTGCAATGACACATGATTTAGTTTGGCGAAATTTGATATTTACTGTCAACTGCTTGTTGTTGACATCATTTGGGGAGTTAATAATAACGCGAAAGGAGGAACTAGAAGAAAACGGAAGTGCGAACTCAAGAAATCTCTACACCCAGAACCTTCAATGTGCGTAAATTCTCCTATAACCGGTCGCAATTCAATTGGCCAGCTTGATCAGGATATTAATGGGTTTCCAAGTGCAAACAACCCCGCGATTTGGAAATTTCCCAATAAGAAGATCGTTCCGGTTAATATGCTGCAAAATTTGAAGAATCAGTGAGCACGTGCAGAAGTCATCTACAACAAAGAATGCTTGGCTGAGGAACAGAGAGTTACCAGTATGAAGAAAGTGCTCAAGAAACACTCATACCGGCTAGAGAAGCTTAAAAAAAAAAAAAAAAAGGCTATCATTAACATAAAAATGATAGCGTCTGTATCGGAGAAATAACTTTTATAGTATGTATAGTATGCTTTTTTTGCCTCCAAGAATAATAAAATAAATTCTTTATTCTACATTTCGTCGCCTACAGTCCAAAGTTAAAAGATTTGTTTACAACTCTCGAGGACAACCGTTATGAAATCCCATATCAAAGATATATCCATGTAACATTAGGGTGGTTCAAAAAAAAAAAAAAAAAAGGTCTGGGATTTCTGGTCCCCATTGTGTTTTTGCTTCCTCGGTATGTCAGGATGACCCTCCTAAATTTTTAGCAAAAAATATTTATCCTAACCACTTTACCTGGGTCGATTTTTGCCAGTTATCGACCGCTATCGTAAACCAACCTCTAAATTGGTGCCGACGTGATGATTTGAAGGACGAATTTCAATTTTTTTGGGTCAATTTATGGGTTTTTGCATGCTCTGAACACGATGAACTTATTTATTTTACGCTCCGTCCACTAGTTATCCGGTAAACTGGCAGAGGGCACTGCTTGAAAATAAGTAAAAATCGAAAATTTCACCGAAAATGCTGTCGCCCGGTTAAGGATTGTACTAGAAACATGCTATTATGGTCGGTTAATATGCTTTGGCATGTTCTGAACATGATCCCGTTTTTTACTATACTTTCCCACCGATGATTGCTTCGTTTATCGGCCATAAACCTCAAATTAACTGTAGGGTAATAGACAAATTCACCCAATTCCACCGGAAATTATGTCGCATTGATAAAAGGTCCCGAAATACCTTGTGCCGATAACATTGGGTATTTTCCAGGATACTCGGTTCAAAGCCGTTGGTAATTTGGCAAGGACTTGAACCGGCATTGTACTTATTCGCCAAATATAGCGGCAAAATGGAGGAAATAGCTAAAATGTTCCCATTTTTCTGTAAAATTCCTTAGTTTCATCGGTTTTCCGGGACCAAATTACCGACGACTTTGTACCGAGTATCCTGGAAAATACCCAATTTTATCGGCACAAGGTATTTCGGGGCCTTAAATTATCAACGCGACATAATTTCCGGTGAAATTAGGGTGAATTGTCCATTACCCTACAGTTAATTTGATGTTTATGGCCGATAAACGAAATAATCACCGGCGGAAAAGTATAGTAAAAAACGGGATCATGTTCAGAACATGCCAAAGCATATTATCCGACCATAATAGCATGTTTCTAGTACAATTCTTGACCGGGCGACAGCATTTTCGGTGAAATTTTCGATTTTTACTTATTTTCAAGCAGTGCCCTCTGCCAGTTTACCGGATAACTAGTGGACGGAGCGTAAAATAAATAAGTTCATCGTGTTCAGCGCATGCAAAAACCCATAAATTGACCCAAAAAAATTGAAATTCGTCCTTCAAATCATCACGTCGGCACCAATTTAGAGGTTGGTTTACGATAGCGGTCGATAACTGGCAAAAATCGACCCAGGTAAAGTGGTTAGGATAAATATTTTTTGCTAAAAATTTAGGAGGGTCATCCTGACATACCGAGGAAGCAAAAACACAATGGGGACCAGAAATCTCAGAACTTTTTTTTTTTTTGAACCACCCTAATGTAACATGGTATCTGCTTGTAAAGCAGATAGGTAGTGGAACTCGTTTACGAGTTTCTGAATCTTTGGAATTTTCTTTTGATTTTCACGTACCTACAACCAAACCGTTGCTGGGGAAATGAAACTTCTTTAGTTTTCACCGGACAAACATGGTTCTCCACTCGTTGGAAAGCTCTCGATTTATCACGTATTTCTTTCGTACTTGTTCTTCTATTCATGTCGTAGTTTTATATTCATTTATCCTTACGGAGTTAACGTGCGGGTCAAAATGACCCGAGGATAGGGAAAACGCTCAAACGCTCATGCATCGTAAGGGAGCAGTGGGAGGGGCTTGGGGCATTGAGTAGCTGTCAAACCGTATCCCTGCGGATGACAACGAGGTGGGAACCGTTTTCAGAGGTGGGTGACCTTGTAATTATGAAAATAGTAGGAGAAAATGTGCTCTGGGTCAACATGACCCAACGTTGTTTGATTTGTTAGTGTAATATTTTCTGTTTTTCTTCTTTTTTTCTGATTTGAGAGAATTATTTTCATGCTGTTGGAATCAATATGACTCAGCATTTTCTCTTTTTTGTTCTTTCAGTTTCTCCTTCAAATCAATTATTTTCATTCTCTTGTTCCTTTTACCAAGTGCTTTGGTGCTATGTGAAAGAAGTTGAACTCACTTGCATTGTTTCAGTCATGGCGAACTGTCCTCGTTTTATAACTGATGAAGAGATTAGACGGGAAGTCTAATTTATAGGTAACTGTGAGATAGTTGACAGGCAAACATGTAGGCAACACGAAAAATTGAGAAGGGTATGCGTTAGTTGTGAACCAGTGGACAAAGATGATGAACTGTGATACGATTAGAGTTAGATGTGGTGATATTAGACCTTGAACTTGTCCACGATTTTGACTACTACCAATTTGTGCATTAAGAGGTTGTCCTGTTTTTTTATTTATTTTTTTGAAATATCTGCGTGATTTTTGGGAGTTTCATTTCGTTTTTCTTGTGACTGGGGATCTCATTATTTTGAACTTGCTTATGATTTTGTCCAACATTTGTGCATGTGATCCATGTTATTCTGAACTTGTCTGTGATTTTGACCTCTAGTAATTTGTGCATTAGGTGGTCTTGTTTTCTCGAAATATCTCCGCGATACATCTTTTCGGGAGTTAGGTATATTTCGTTTTTCTTGTGATTGGGGAGTCCATTAATTTGAACTTGCTCATGATTTTGACTGAGTACTTGCTAGTAATTTATGCATTAGGTAGTCCTTTTTTTCGAAATATATGCGAGGAGTTACATGTCGATTTTCTCGTGATGGAGAGTCCATTACTTTGAACTCGTTTGTGATTTTGAATAGTAATTCGTTGATGTTGGATTAAAAATATATTTTTATGACAGAAAGAACCAGATTGTTTCCCAGAATATTTTGAATGACTCGTTGCACCTTATCGTGATGTTGGGTCAAAATGACCCCATGTTGTCTCATATGTTCTGAAGTTTCACGTTGTCTCTGGAAGGTTATGTTATAAATGGTTATAGTAAACAATGCCGCTTGTTTGATTGTCACTTGGTTGAGGAATTATTCTTCGCTACAGTAATTGGAGACGCGCACCATAACAGAAAATTACCTACCTAGGTACTCTGTTCTAATTTCGATTAATAAAACATTTAGGTATGTCGTAGTTTTAAATTTATTTAAATTTACGAATTAGTGGGAAGAAAGCATGTTCCATATCTTAGCATTTTAGCCGAAGGCCATAGTCCAGGAAATAAAGACATTGAGGTAGAAAAAAATAGAACCCAAACCAAAATTGGTACAGACGTAGGTGGAGGTCCCCTGATTGACAAAAGTCCTGGGGGGTGGGGGTGCAGCTCGAGGGGGGGGGGGGGTCATTAAAGGTCCCATTTTGGGGTTTTTCTCGAATATCTCGGAAACGGTGCATTTTTCGATGAACCATGTCCCATAGTAAATAAAAGCTGATGAAATTTTCTACAACTTTGATCATATACGTTTTATTAAAATTCCGAACCGTTACGGAGATATATGCATCCGAAAATGGACGAATTTTGAAAATTAGGTTTTTAGCTCACGTTTTTCGGATAACTTTGTTGATTTGCGTCCAAACGGTTTATCTGAGAAAAAAGTCCTCCTAGAGAAAGTTGTAGAGCATCAAATTTCCTTGAAGAATATGTGGCTGAATGCCAATTTATCATTCACCAATCAAAAGTTACGCCAGTTTCAAAATTTTGCCCATTTTTACCCAAATGTTGTCAGGCCACTTTTCTGTGTCCTCCAGCTTGAATCGTCCTTCTTTCTGTCATCTGTCGTCATACATACGTCCACACGACCCCAGAATTACATACCACTACATGGGGGGGGGGGGGGGGGGATGAGACGACGATGTAAAAAAGCGATGCGTGTAATTAATTATGAAGTAATTAAATAATACATGATTACATGATTAGATGATACATGATTAGAACATGTCGTATTCTTCGTCACTCTCCTCGTCGGGCAGTTCCGTGGGGGCGGCGTTTGAACATGTTCCGTGACGCCCGATGCAGGCGACGGAGCAGGCAATGCCTGTTTATTGAAGTTTAAGTTGGCCACTACATCAACTTGTGTTATGTTGTTAGGTTCCACATGTTCATATGTTCAATATTGAATAAAGTTCATTCTGTGTGTGTTCAAGAAAATGTAAAAAGTGTATTCTTCAAAAAAAAAAATATATATATATTAAGTACTAAAACACAGATCAACTGTAACACTAGGTACATTTACAAAATTCCACTGTTAGCACTTCATCTGCTTTAACTGGTTATGGGCCCAGCACTAATTTGTAGACAATCAACATGTCTCATGGGGATCCAGGAGCAGGTGGTGGCATCTACGAGTGTTGCAGTTGCAGGACTGAGAGCAATGCCGAACATTAAAAAATTGGTTGGTTCAGAAAATTATTCCAACTGGAAGTTCGGAATGGAAATGTTTCTGATCGCCGAGGATCTGAGGGCAGTTGTTGCAGGGACAGAGGTTGATCCAAGAAAGGATGCCAAAGCTCGATCAAAAATTTGTTTAATGGTCGATGAGTCTCTGTATCCTATGGTTCGTAGTCAAAAGTCGGCAAAAGATGTCTGGGCTAAGCTTGAGTATAATTATGAAAGTAAAGGATTATGCAGACGTTTGAGTTTGCTGAAACATCTGTTTTCACTCGAGTTGACACAGTTTTCAACTGTTGAAGAATACCTTAATCGAATCCTTAGCATATCTCAGCAATTAGAGTCAATCAATGCAGGGCTTGAAGACGAGTTCATCGGTGTTGTCATGCTGAAGGGGTTGGGTGAAAGCTACCAGCCCATGATAATGGCTCTGGAGAGCTCAGGGGCAAAAATCACAAGTGATTCAGTACGTACCCTATTGAGTCAACAAGCCAAGCCCAATAATGAAAATGATAAAGCTCTAACATTGAAGAAAGAGTCAAAGAAAAAGCATTTTATTCCCAAGTGTTTTGCTTGTGACAAGAAAGGACATTTCGCTTCACAATGTAAAGCCAAGAAGAAAAATGCAAGTGAGCAAGGAACTTCAATGGCCTTAGCTATAGGGAGACTGGATAACGATGAGTGGATCATCGATTCAGGAGCTACTTCACATTTTACCATGAGAGACGATTGGCTTAAGAAAAGACGACCAACAGAAAGGGAAATAATGGTAGCAAATAACGAAAAAATTCTAGCAAAAAGCTGTGGGACAGTTAGTTTAGAGTTACCCGGTACTGTAGAGAAAACTGATATCCATGATGTGATGTTCAGTCCAAATCTCAACACAAACCTACTATCAGTCGGGAAAATAGTCAAAAAAGGCTATAAGGTAGTATTTTCAAGAGATGGCTGTAGGATAATGGATTCCCAGACTAGGGTCAAAGGAAAAGTTTTCATACAGGGCATATATGATTCGGGAGTGTTTAAAATTGTTCCGAAGAACCGTGAACAAGTTAATGCAATCACCTGTGATAATTCACAAATGCTTTGGCACAAGAGGTTGGGGCATTTAAACGTGAGATCCATGAACCTTTTGAGGAAAAATATGGCTCGTGGAGTGAAATTTGCCTCAGCTGGATTTCAACCCTGCGAAGCGTGCGTGAAAGGGAAAATGACAAGACAAAGTTTCCCCACAAGCAAATCCAAATCCAAAAATATTTTGGAATTGATTCATTCGGACGTTTGTGGACCAATGCCAGTGGAAAGTTGGGGAGGAAAGAGGTATGCCCTAACATTCACTGATGATTTTTCTAGGAAAACTTTTGTGTACATGATTAAAAACAAGAGCGAGGTAATGAATGTGTTTCAAGAGTTCAAACAACTAGTGGAAAATCAAACAAACAAGAAGATAAAAGTTCTAAGGACCGACAATGGCTCTGAGTACGTCAACGTTGCATTGACAGACTTTCTAAAGCAACATGGAATAAGGCATCAAACAACAGTACCTTATACTCCAGAACAGCTAGGAGTCGCAGAGAGAGTTAATACAACTCTAGTAGAGAAGGCTAGGTGCATGCTGCAAGAAGCAGGGCTCAGTGAAAGATACTGGGCAGAAGCATTAAGCACTGCAAACTATTTAAAGAATAGGTCTCCAACATCTGCACTGAAGAAGAAAACTCCTGAAGAAGTCTGGACAGGAAGAAAAGTTGCGTTATTTCATCTTCGTGTGTTTGGCTGCCGAGCTTTTGTTCATGTTCCAAAGCAGAAAAGAAAGAAATGGGACCCTAAAAGCAAAGAATACATATTCGTGGGATACTGTGAAGACACGAAAGGGTATCGATTAAGTGATCCCACTAATCCCACAATCGTAACGAAAGCGAGGGATGTGATATTCTTTGAGGCCGAAACGTTACAAACAAAAACCGACGAAAATCTTCATAATTCAACCACTGAAACAATAAACACTGAAAACGTAGTGATCATAACAAATCAAGAACGATCTGAGCAACCGATAGAACATCCCATTATAATTGAAACAGGGATCGGAGCTTCTCTTGATCTTCCATCAGAACACGTTCCAGAAGAAAATGAAGAATCGGAACAAGAAGAATGGTTTGAAACTGAAATAAATCACGCTGAACCACTACCAGAACTCGCCAATCAAAATTCAAGCACAGTGGCATTAAGGAAGTCAAGCCGGATTGTGAAACCAAAGCAGTGGCACTGTTGTATAGCTACAGCAGGGGTTGAACTTGACGAACCAGCAAGTTATAAAGACGTGCTTGAAAGTGAAGAAAAAGAAAAGTGGTTAGAAGCGATGAAACGAGAATATGATGCACTAATAAAATTGAAAGCTTGGGAGTTTGTTGATCGTCCAAGCAACGGGCAGGTTGTCAAGAACCGTTGGGTATTTAGGAAGAAAGTTGGAGTGGATGATAAAATTTCGAAGTTTGAATCAAGACCTGTTGCTAAAGATTTTACGCAACAATACGGTGTAGTCAATGAAACATTCTCAAGACCTATTTTGAAGTTCGAGAAGTTTCGGAGCCTGCAGACATGTTGAGTGTGGTGCCCACTTAAGGGGGAGTATTGAAGTTTAAGTTGGCCACTACATCAACTTGTGTTATGTTGTTAGGGTCCACATGTTCATATGTTCAATATTGAATAAAGTTCATTCTGTGTGTGTTCAAGAAAATGTAAAAAGTGTATTCTTCAAAAAAAATAATATTAAGTACTAAAACACAGATCAACTGTAACACTAGGTACATTTACAAAATTCCACTGTTAGCACTTCATCTGCTTCAACTCCCCCTCCGTTCCCTCGGCCATCCGGTCTTTCCTGAGCTCACCACCCAACAAATTTGAATGCAAAAGACCACTTCGTACGATCATTGGTAAGGGGTGAAAGAAGTTGAACTCGTGCTTACCATGGAATAACACTTTTTTACATCGTCGTCTCACCCCCCCCCCCTCCCCCATGTGGTGGTATGTAATTCTGGGGTCGTGTGGGCGTATGTATGACCACAGATGACAGAAAGAAGGACGATTAAAGCTGGAGGACACAGAAAAGTGGCTTGACAACATTTGAGTAAAAATGACAAAAATGGGCAAAATTTTGAAACTAGCGTAACTTTTGATTGGTGAATGATAAATTGGCATTCAGCCACATATTCTTCAGGGAAATTTGATGCTCTACAACTTTTTCTAAGAGAACGTTTTTCTCAGATAAACGGTTTGGACGAAAATCAACAAAGTTATCCGAAAAACGTGAGCTAAAAACCTAATTTTCAAAATTCGTCCATTTTCGGATGCATATATCTCCGTAACGGTTCGGAATTTTGATAAAACGTATACAATCAAAGTTGTAGAGAATTTTATCGGCTTTCATTTACTATAGACATGGTTCATCGAAAAATGCACCGTTTCCGAGATATTCGCGAAAAACCACAAAATGGGACCTTTAATGACCCCCCCCCCCTCGAGCGGCACCCCCACCCCCCAGGACTTTTAGTATGTCAATCAGGGGACCTCCACCTACGTCTGTACCAATTTTGGTTTGGGTTCTATTTTTTTCTACCTCAGGGCCCTTTTTTGTCTTCATTGCCTGGACTACCAAGCCAAAGGCCCAAAGCGGAAAGCAACCGAGGGGTCCAGGTGGCGGGGTGTAGGGGTTGGAAGGTCCAGGTTTTTTAGAGGAATTTTTTTCGAGTTATTCATGATTTAAGACTTTTTTCGTGTATTTAAGCTTACATCACAAAATCGGCTGTAACTCGGAAAAAATAAAATTCAAATTTGAGGATACAATTGGAAAGCGCGTTGAATTTCCATTTGTATTGGCTACCCAACGTGTGAAAATTTGCGGATTTAGTTGTCACAAATTCACACCAAAGTGAAAGAATTATCGAACAAAAATACGATCCTTGTGTTTTTTTTTTCTTTTCTTTTTTTTTTTTTTTTTTATCGCATACGTTATTACCCCGTAATCTCACCTTTCCAACGGTATAATCAATTTTCATTTTACTTTGCCAATTAAAGGAGAAAATGATGTTTGTATGTTGGAAAACATGGTTTATTTTAAATGAAATCAAGGGTTTTCTGGAAAAATGACTCTCTAAAAAAATCTGAGTTTGGGGCCGGTTTCTACGTATTTTTTCACGCTGAATCAAATGAAAACACTTGCAGATCCTCCAAATCCTTTATAACACCGTTTCACTCTTCAACATACTAGTTTTACCCTTAAAAACACATCAAATTGAACATAACAAATGAACTAATAAATTCTTGAGTTCAAATAACTCTGGTGTAACGGAGTTGGGGGGATCTGCAAGTGTTGCCATTCGATTCAGAGTGAAAAAATACTTTTGTTGCAAATAAGTTGTAGAATAGACCCCTAGGAGGTTGGTAACCAAAATTGTGAACACCCTGAACACGGTATATAAAGTTTAACCCTATTACATTTTATTTAGTTTTTTATTATGTATATTTTTATTTTCATTTTACTTCATCTTTAAAAATTACATCGTTCCATTTTATTCATTATTTATTTATATTTTCATTTTGTTAAACGAAGTAAATTTTACCTAATTGGGGAAACCTTGAGTTTTTTTAATTGGGATTTGAACTATGAGAACCAATATTAGTTCAAGGCACAAGAACAAAAAAAAAAAAAAAAAAAAAAAAAAAAAACTGCGAGCAAATCTCACCTTTTCAACGGTTCAGTCAATTTAACTTTTAATTTTCTAATTAGGGGAGGAAACTATGTTTTAGTGTGATTTTTTTTTTTATTAATGAAAAACATAGTTTTTTCCACTGAAATCGAGGGTTTTCAAGAAAAATGACCTTCTATGAAAATACGAGTATGGGTTCGGTTTCCACGTGTACCAATGTATTTTGTTTTGGCTGAAATGTATGGGAACACTTACATATCTCAACAACCACGTTATATAAGCTTTACACTTTAACTAACAAATTTGAGTTCATTCGGGATGATACATTTCATGTGTGCTTAGGGATGAAACTAGTAAGCTAAAGTGTAAAACTCAGTTATAACGGGGTTGGGGATGGTGCCACCTGAAAAATACGTAGAAACCGACCATAAACTCGTATTTTCATAGAATGCAATCGTTCAAGAAAAACTCTCAATTTCAATGGAAAAAACAATGTTTTTCCTTTAAAAAAAAGTCACGCTAAAATATAACTGCCTCCACTAATTAGCCCTCCAAACGCTATAAACGAGTGATCGGATGGTTAAACGTTAGGACCAACTATGGAGTTAGCAGAAGTAAGTCAATTCTTAGGCCTTTTAGAATTGACTTAACTGTTGAAAAGGTTAAATTTTGGCGCAGTTGTTGCCATTCTTGTGTCTTGGAAAAATATCGGTTCTCATAGTTCAATTTCCGATTGAAAAAAACTCCAGGTTTTTCTAATTAGGTAACATTTGCATTCAGAAGACTTTTTCACGTCTCAAACCTGAATTCATAAGAATGCTCAGGCATCTATCCGATAGAAAATTTAATGATCTTCCCAACGGTAACCTCAGATTCGAATTTAAACAGCAAATTAAGGCGTCATCATCGTTTTAGTGACAAAAAATTTGAAAACACAAAAAAAATCATAAAGATTGAATTACTTACTCGAAAACTGAGCGTTTAAATAAAAATTTCTTGAAGGAACTTTCGATCAGAAATAAGCTTTAGAATCGACCCTTGAAGTACGTACCAATTTAAGCGGGACAACCTGTATATGATAATAATTTTGATAATTCATTTATCTAGTATTCAAATATTAATAATGAAATATTGCTACAACGAGCCCACGATCATCCCATTTATCGAGACATTCAAATCCTTCTCATCGTCGTCATCTGACTCGGAGATGATAACGAGCTATCGAGGTCTCCAATAAGTTAACTGTTTTTTACTACAGGGGTTGGAGGCTGATAACAGCAGGATTGGATGATGTAAGAAGACGATTCATGATGTCTCAATTTCTGAAGATCCGCGGAGATATCTTTGACAGTTATTTTTTCAATTCCTCACGGTGAAACTCTGAGAACTGCCTGCTCGGAATTAAAATATATTCTGCAATAGCGCGGTCCATCAGAATTTTACGCACGGTCACTGGGTATATAATGCCAGCAGTAGAGCCCGATATATAGACGTGCAGTTTCTTCGGTGTATAGTTTCATACTGGGGGGATTTAGGTATTTGATACCTGAAGATGATGCCTAAGAGCACCTTGAATGCAACAAAGTTAGTGTGTTCCAATTGGTAAAAGTTCTAAGGTATACTGATTGCCCATTTAACCTATTGATGAGGGGGGGGGGGGGGGGGGGGGGGAAGGACAGTATCTATGGAAAAGCTCATCGATATTAATTTGGTACCAGAAAGAGTCCAAGTTCCTGCTGAAATAATACATGCTGATGTATGTCGACCTATCGTCAAATCGATATCATGTATTATATATATATATATATATATATATATATATATATATATATATATATATATATATAAGAATAATATTATATTATTATATATAAATATTTCGTTATGTTTAAAAACTATTTATCAAAATATCGTTATATTTACTTCCTCAAACACAAATCAAAGGTGTATAGGAAACATGAGATCACGCTAGCTGAAGTGCTTGAGATCATGCTAGCTGAAGTGCGAGTGGCTGGACCTAAAATAAAAACACTTATGTGTGATAATAGACGAGAGTTTGATTGTGCCAACGTTCATGCAATCTTACTACCCAATGGAATTGAACTTCGTCTTACCACGCCCTGTGGTCCCGAACAGCACGGTTGCATAGAGAGGGAAAACCGCACTGTTGTAGAAGCAGCCAGAACACTTATGCCTACACATGGAGGCATACCGCAACACTTATGCATACACATGGAGGCATACCACAACACTCCTGGACGGAAATGATCAATACAGCCATGTACGTGTTGAACATCAGTGAACTTAATCAAGTAACAGGCAAATCTCCGTATACGCAAACACTCGCGTATAATTGGAAGCAAGTGCTACGCTCACATTTCAAAGAATCACCGGGAAAACCTGGACAAGACGGCAGTAAAGGGAATATTGGTGGGTTATGATGGTTGGGACGGCTATTGAGTGTGGTGAAGAGAGAACAATATGGTACGAACTCGATATGTCTTCTTTGATGAGCAGCCTCTAATTCAAGAATCCACTTCCGTGCCCATACCACAAACGGTACAAAATCCTGTACCCCATAGGGAAACAAGTAACCCCTCCTTATTCTTCAGTACAAGAAGAATTTGTTGAATATGAAGAGCCTAGTGAAGCTGAGAATGAGCCACAGCCATATGAAACAACTCGACATATTCTAACGAGACAGATCTACAATTCGACAACCTCAAAGATTTGAAGATTTCGTAAATCCTACATTGAGCCCTCTACTTACCATGAAGCGATGAAAAGCAGTGAACAGGAAAAATGAATACAGGCTATGAACAGTGAAATCAAATCTCTGAGAGCCAATGAAACATGGGATCTCGAAGAACTGCCAAATGGAAAAAAGGCAGTTCTATGTAGATGGGTATATCTAATGAAAACCAACGCAGACGGAAGCATAGATAAATATGAAGCTCGATTAGTCGTCACTGAATTCTTTCAAAGAAGGGGGGGGGGGGGGAGACCACGAGGAAAACTTAAGCCCTGTCGCAAAAGCCAACACGATTCAATCGTTGCTGAGCAAAGCAGCGAGCGAAACGATGGTTCTAATTCAGTTCGACGTAACTACTGCATTTCTGTACAGAAAACTTCAAGAAGAGGTTTACATACAACAACCTGAGGGCTGTAATTACACTTCTGGTCGTGGTTCGTTTCACAAGTTACCTCTTTGACATCGGATTCAAAGCAAGCTACGCAGACCACTGTTTGCACATCAGAAAAATACGGTCTGATATGGTCGTAATAGCGTCGTTTGTTGCCACTGGACTGGTAGCAGCGACAAACCAAGAAATTTGATGTATTTCATCAATGACTTGCAAAACGAATTGAAGATAACTGTGAAAGAAGCAAATTCTCACAAGATTCGTCATGTTTAATTGTAAGCCAGAGGCCACACCCATATTCATGGAGGAAACAACAATGTATCCCATGGTTGGCACTCGGTTTGATATTGCATACGCGGTTGGAGTTGTGTCTTTCCACTGGAAAATCCATCCAAACAAGATGTAGTTCGCGTCAAAAGAATTTTCGGATACCTAAAAGAATAACATGTAAATTAAGTCACAAGAAAGGAAAACTTGAGTGTTACAGTGATGCCGATCATAGGGGTGATAAAACCACTGGAAGATCAACCACTGGTGGCTTATGCATATGTAACAGTGGAGCTAGGTATATCATGGTTGTGCCAAAGACAACCATGTGTATGTAGCAATTTCAACCACCCATACGGAGGTCACAGAAGCAAGTGACGCTGCTTGGGAAATAATTTGGCTTAAAACGTTAATCAACGAAATTATCTCTTTGGACATATCCCTGAACTCTTAGTGGACAATGAAGCTGCAATAAAGCTTACCGAAAATCCTGAATACCACAGAAGGGCCAGACACATCAGAATTCGACACTTCTTCATCCGAGAAGCTGTGGCTGAGGGGGAGCTCAAGATCGCCAGTACACCTACAGAATATCAATTAGCTGACATGGTCACAAAGCCACTGCACAAGCCCATACTGATAACTGTGTCAGTCTACTGGACTATTTTGATGCGCTTGATGAGGGGGAGTGTTGAAGTCTCCTCTATTCATCAAGGCAACATTAATATTCCATGTGCTGCTTGTTGTGACATGCGTTTCTTTGATGAATAAAACTTATTAAATCTTCCCCAAAATCTAAAAAAATTCCCCAAACAATTTTATGGATATAACTCGAAAGCAGAATAAAAACAATTTAGTATAGATTTATTCAAAGTTTCTAGCCTGCTACGTTCGCCTGGTGACATATCGCGCCGTTCGTTCCAATTTTGTGACTTCACATACTCAAGTTTGTCAAATTGCGAAAGTCTTCAAAAAACGAAAGGTTTGAAGCTTCCTTTGTTCCTTTGTTTGGAGCGGGATTTTCGCGACCTTCTTCCGACTTCTCAATTAAATTGTGGAAAATTTTTCTCGAGACCAACCGCGTTTTAAGGGGCCATCTCGCCGATGGGGTGGGCAGTATAAATCTGCCAAGGAGATGGGCAGTATAAATCTTGCCAAGGAGGTGGGTAGTATGAATTTCGCCAAGGAAGTGGGCAATATAAATCATTCCATTGTCGAGGACAGCATAAATCTGCCAAGGAGGTGGGCTGTACAAATATTGCCAATTGGGTGGGCAATATTAATCTTCCAAGGAGGTGAGCGGTATAAATCTCGCAAATGGTGTGGGCAGTATGAATTGGATTATTGTTAAACAGTATTATTGGATACTGATTGGCGTCAAGCCGCATTGGTTGGCTGTTGGCGGCCTGTCGAACCGAAACGGGAGGCACGTCCGGCCGCAATGGCGGGGTTTTGCAGGCGAAGCCTGCAGGGGGTGGCCCCCTAGTAGGTAATTTATGGAGATATTTACATGATAGTAAAACTTCTCTTTTTTTCAGTAGATTATTAGACTTCATTTGAGTAATATTACTTATGCTGAATGATATAGATTTAAAGATTTTCAGGCGTCTTAGCGATTTTTAGTGATTTTTTCAATACATTATTCAGATTTTACCAATTTAATGTTCTCACAAAGTGCTGGTCAACGATTCATACTTTCATTTGGAATGCTTGATTTTTTGACGCTAGAACGGAATTTTCATCTCAATCTTAAGGAGAGTTACCCGTTGTTTTTTTATTTTTTTTTTTTTTTTTATTTATTTATTTATTTTTTTTTTAAAAAGAAATCTCCCCTCAAAGACGGAGGGGCCACGCCATTAAATTGAAAAATAAACAAATAAAATAAAAAAGTGGGGAGGACGCCCAGGTTTACCCGACGCCGGCTCTAGGGATAAGGGAAGTTGTAGGACGAGGAGGAAGAATGGGATGAAAGGATGTGCCCCTATAAAATGACCACCAGTTCAAGTAAGAACCCCTCAGGACGCGGGTGGTGATACCACGGAGTACTCCTGCCGAGATGCCCAACTCGAGTAACTCCGTGGCGCTTTTCCCGCACCACACCCCGCGCCATGACACGGTCGCGGCCATGACCTTGATGTTATTAGGTGCCACTCCTTTTAGCTCAGATATCGCTTGGCGCAGATCATTTCTGTCATATTTACTTTTCTTAGCCCGCCAGGTCTGCTCCATGTCCACGCTGTCACTGACAACCTGGACATCCAGGATTATGGCAGACCCCCCGGGCTTGATCGCAACGATATCTGGCTTCTTGTCCCGGTCACTCGGCATGTGGTATAGTCTCTCCCTTTCGACATCCCAACCGCTAGATGACAAAGCACCTGCTATCTGCTTGGCAACCGCATCGTGACGTAAAATGCGGCCACTGTGAGTACGAGGACACTGCTGCACCACATGATATAGATTCTCATTTTTACCCCGACAGGCACGGCAAAGGGTGTCAACTGTCCCGCGACTACTCCTCGAACACCTCACCGAGGTGGCTAGGGTAGCCACCCGGACGGCATGAAAATGGCGATAGTCGCGGGCCCCAATGCCCTCTGAAGCCCATTCCACCCACTGGGTAGAAATGGGGGATTCAGAGCACTGTCGGAGTTCTTTACCATCTACTGACTCATGCAGCGCAGCAGCGAACTCAGCAGATGAGCTGGGTTTTGGAGCAGTTGGTGTTGCTCGATCGCACCACAACAACTGCTGCCGGACAAAGTCCAGGTCAGCAGCCGTGCGGGCGATCTCCCAGCTCGAGCCCCTAAGGGCAAGCAGGCGCTGGCGGCGTAAAGATGGGATGCTGGCAGAAACAGAGACAATACCGAGCCCACCGGCCTTGACCGGTGCGTGGATATAAGCACTTGGGACACCAGGTGGAAAGCCTAGCCAAGAGCGCACAGCAGAGCGAACTTCACGATCTAACTCAAGCAGCCTCCCCACAGTAAGCCTGCCAAATACTAACCCATAGGTTAGCTTTGGCAGTAAGTACGTGCGAAGGAGGCGCAGCTTCTGCTGTGGCTTCAATGGAGCCTTAGTGACACGAGCTAATGCTCCACTAAGGTCCACACGGCTTGCGGCAATGGTTGCAACACCCATGAAGTCGACTCCAAGGTACCGCCAGACCTCCAGCACGGATCGGGCAGGGATGGAAGTTTGTCCTAAGACAAAACACTCCTCATCCACCACCTTCACCTTATGCTGGCGACCGGACGGGACCAAGGAGACCGACCCACACTTAGCTGGGTTCACCACCAAACCACACCTGGCTAGCTGCTCAGCAAATGCGTTGAGGGAGATCTGCAAGCCCTCACGGGTTTCTGCGAGTAGGATGACATCATCAGCAAAAGCCAATGCACCTACTCGCACCCCAGGGGCGAGATCAAACCCTATTTCAGCTGGCAGCTTACCCAAGGCCGTATCCACGACCAGGTTAAAGAGGAGTGGCGACAGAGGATCCCCCTGGCGTACCCCGCGCCCAATAACAACATCCCCTGACATCTCACCTCGTGCCTCGAAGACCGTCACGCCTTCGTGGTACAGGCAGGCAACATACTCAATCAAACGAGCAGGAGCCCCGACACCACGAAGACAATCGGTCAGGGCAGAGTGGCTAACCGTGTCAAAGGCCTTAGCGACGTCCAGAGCGGCAAGATGGAGCTGCCGTTTCTTGATACGGGCCAGCGAAATGACAGTTTGGAGAACTGTTAGATTCTCCGCTGTGCCATCCGCTGGCCGAAATGCTCTCTGGACCTATGACACCAGCCACTTGGAGGCGAGATGCCAGAACCTTTTGGAAGTGGCGGAAGACCACCGACGAAATAGAAATCGGACGGTAGCCTCCAGGCCCACTTCCCCCTTTCTTTGGGATGAAAATTGTCCGGGCACGGGTCAACGCTTTCGGGGGTCTTCCAGATAGTAGCAACAGGTTGAGGATGAGCAGCCTAACATTCTTTGGAGCTTTATTCCAGCGTCGGGCGGAAATACCATCGGGTCCAGCAGAAGTGGAGTTTTTGACACGGCACTTATGTGCCTCGTCATGAAGCATCGGTGTGCACATGATGCTGCGCAAGGAATCCCTGGTGGAAGCTGGGGGTACCACTGGCTCACCAGGGTTGTGGCTGGGAGCACTCATAAGTGGCTCCCAGTAATCCACAAACTCCTGGAGAGGGGGCATGACTTGTTCATCCCCAGCTCCCTCCAGTACCTCCGCAGCTGCACGAGCCGGATGCTTCCTCCACAATCTCTGGACACGCTGGTATTCCCGCCTTCTCGCTTGTTTGGCTGCTCTGCGACCTCCACGAGGCACCACATTAGGAGGAACTCCTCCCTGGTGCCTCGCCACGGTCGCTTCCTCAACCTGCGGGAAGATCCTCTGCACATAGGCCGCGACCTCGTCCTCCAAGCTATTTGGCCCCTCAACAGCCCGCCCTGCCAGACCCTGCAGGTAGGCACTCTCATAACCAACAATGTTGCCTACCTGCTCCCCGAGCCTCAACACTTCAGTCTTCAAGTCTTCAAGAAGACCGGAGGTCCCGGGGGAGGATTGCTGAACGATGGGCTGTTGTCCCACGCCTGTCGGAGATGCGGGAGAGGCCCCACGGCTATTTGCCAGGATTGAATCCTGGACAAGCTGCTTATAGTGGGGCCTCTGGCGAAGAGATTGAATGGCAGAAAGCGTGCGCATGGGAAAACGTGCTTGCAAGAAAACATTAATATTTCGTACCCCATTACGCACAGCCTCTGCCTCCTCTGCTGCCATTCGCCGCAAATCCTCAGAAGCATACCTGGGCCGCTCTCGCTCTATATCTATTGCAGCGTTGGCCTGTACAGGATGCTTCTGCCAGACGTGGGCACTGAGGCCACGCTTGGAGCTGAAGGCTCTCTCACAGTGGGCACACTGGTGGGCATTTACTGGGGTCGTGGAGGAGGATGAGGGATATGAAGAAGAGGATGAAGAAGAGGGAGAGGATGGCCGACGCCCCTGCCTGGGGCGCCCCCTAGCGCCTCCCCTAGAACCCCGCGAGCCAATGGGCCCGCGGGGGTTATGAGGCGGGGGTTACACATACACACACACACACACACACACACACACACACACACACACACACACACACACACACACACACACACACACACAAATATACATGTATACATAATATATATATATATATATATATATATATATATATATATATATATATATATATATATATATATAATATTGTACGCTAAAATGAACGAATTATGACATGCGAATTTGTGGGTAAGACATAATGTACAAAAAAGATTTGAATCAAACGTTGGAGATTATTCAAAAAGTCAATTTAAGGACAGAACGGCCTTTTGTTTTGTAATATTTTGTAATAGTACGAATTGTTCAAATAAGGAAAGGTTATGATGAAAAGTTCCATGGATGATTATTATTTCATAGGTGGTTTCTGTAACACTTTTTAACCCTGAATATAGGAACTGTTAAGTACAGCCCATCGCCAAAATATAACAAGTTTAAGTATAATACCAATGCTTACGCCCGATAAACATTTCAGAATGGTTGCTATATTATCCGATTCGACTATTGGAAGAAGAGAGAAAAGAAAATATTCATTTTTTATTCATTCTTTATTATTGGTACCCCTGCAGAGAGAACATAACCATGAGAGCCGTTGATGGAAATCTCAGATGGTTGGGACAACCGCAGCATATGTGACGCACATCTCGTTATCTTTGTTTCTGCATATCTTGAAATACCCACCATCTCAATTTTTCACCCCAGGAATTCTTGATGAGCCAGTAGGGTCCGTACTTAGGATCTTCATCGTAGCCAACAATCACAACGCTATGATTAATCTTTTTCACATCGCATCCGAATCCGCATAAAACTCCTGTGAACAAATGCAAAAATTGGGAGAACAAACAATACAAATCAAGGAAGAACAATAACGTATGCACAGATACATTATATCAAACATATATATATATATATATATATATATATATATATATACATATATATATATATATATATATATATATATATTGTAACACTTTGAATAATAAAATACGCACTTGCCAGAACGAAATCCAACTATTTAATAATTTTTACTTGTTGACAAGTAAAAATGGGCAAGGCAACGGCCCAGCGCTATTCCCTCCTCGTTCTTCGACGAACGGCGCCAGCCTGTCGTCATGATGCACCACTTACGGTCTTCACGAACGGTCTTGATCCGGAACACCACCTCGTTGAGGACCTTAACGATGGTGCATGGGCCCTCCCAGCAACACTGCAGTTTAGACAGGAGGCCCTTTCTTCTTTGAGGGTTGAAGAACCACACTTCGTAAGTATTGAGTTTGGCCTTCACGTGGTACCTCTTTCGCATGTTCTCTGCCTGGAGCTTGAGCCTCTCTCGTGCTGTTTCGTGGATGTCCGTCAACCGCAGTTTCAGATCTTTTACGCACTCAGGGACAGTCGTACTTGGTGGCCTGTTACCCAGAAGAAGGTGTACTGGCAACTGCAGTTCCCTTCCAAACATCACCCTGGAAGGCGGGAATCCGAAATTGGAGTGTTCGACTGCTCAATATGCCAAGAGGGCTATGGGCAACAAATCTTCCCATTCTTCTTGATGGTCAGTCATCAACTTGGAGAGGAGCTGCCACAACGTCCGATTGAACCTCTCCACGAGTCCATAACTTTGAGGGTTATGGAAGGGCGTTGCTCTCGTTTTGTGAATTCCCAACAGTCGGGCTACCTCCTGAAATACCTCTCCCTCGAAGCTCCGACCCTGGTCTGAATGAATTTCTCGGGGTACTCCAAAACGAGAGACCTCATGATTGACGAGAGCTCGTGCGACAGTCACCGATTTTACATCAGGCAGGAATATGGCCTCCGGCCACTTTGTAAATAGTTAGTTATTGGGAAACCATGTATTGAGTATTATATATAAATTAAAATATATCTGGGGTCAATTTTGACCCCAGAGTGTCTACCGTGTCACAAAAAAAGGTGTGACCTTTTAATATGTATTTACCTACCTTCGTAAATGATTCTAATTTTCTTCTATGATTATATTTCTGTTGACTTTTGTAATGCCAGTTTTGGCCGCTACAAATAAAAAGATTTGATTTGATTTTGATTTAAATGGCCTGCTATTCTCTGCTTGATAGAGCAGCTTCTTTTTTCGAGCAAAATGAAGAATGAAATCCCTATAGTAGGCACAAAAACCAGTAAATGCCCTCACGTCTCTGATTGTGGTGGGGGAGGGCCAATCTCGAATTGCCTTGAGCTTTTTGGGATCAGTATGCACTCCCTCTGGGGAAACTGTGTGTCCCAGGTAGCTTACTTTCGTTTGTAGCAGTGTTGTCTTCTTCAGGTTCAGCTTCAGGTTTGCCCCCCTCCGCCTTTGAGGGAAGGTTTGTAAAAAAAAAAAAAATAAAAAAAAAAAAAAAAAAATGAGAAAACCGCAAATTATTAGAAAATGTTAGATAGCCCTTCTACGCAGATCATTGGTCTGTGATTTTGAAACCCCATATTATGTAATAATATCTACATGATCAGAACATAGCGTATCATGCCTTCGAGAAGGGTTCACTCTTTTAAAGTTGAAAGACTCCGCAGGTTTATTTTTCATAGTAACAATATTAAAAAAAAATAATGTTACAAAAAGGTTTATTATTCATGCGTTGGATATCCCTTCTACGCAGATCATTGTTCTAGAATTAATAAACTCCGTATGTAATCACAACATGGTGAATCATGCCTTACAAAAGGGTTAACACCTTTACAGTTCCAAGACCCCGCTTCAATCACGCTCCAATCACGCTTCACAGTAAACATTAAAAAAAAAAAGGTCTATAGGTGAGGAAAGAATATAGGTAAAGAGGCCCCTCAGCTGATCAGGGCGGCTCCGTACCTCGTAAATGTTTCCGAGGGGTCCCAGAGGAGCTTCATCGAAATATCAACACCGTGAGTCGAATAGGAAAGTTAGCCTCGGAGGTTCGGGAGTTGATCTGAGTCCCTCCATACTTTGTAATTGTATTCTTCATAACAAAACGGAGCTATATTTCAGGTTTCAGCATCATAAGTCGATTAAAAAACTAATTAGACTCAGACGTCCCAAAGCTGATAAATGTCCACTGATATTGGATTCTAGATATTAAAAAGAAGGTCCTTTTCAAATTGCAGATCTTTAGGTTGATATCAATATGCCTGCTTGGATGTTGTCACCTAATGAAAACTAGAAATTAACTTGGTTCCTGGGGATACACTTTCACGCAAGCGCAGGAGCTACTGATGATGCAATCATGTTGAAATTAATATGGAATAATCAAACCGTAGCCCCCGAACCATGTTCCACACTTGAGGGAGATTAGACGACTAGGCGTGAAAATATTATGCTTGAAGTAGCTGATTGCGTATGAGCAGAATGAAGTAATGATTTGAGAAGTATGCAATTAATAGGGGACCATTTGCAGTTTAACCAGCACATTCCTTAAAAAGTTTATCAAAATTAAATGAAAACTGTTGAAATAAGGCTCGTTAAAA